>JAQGBJ010000453.1:0-41215 GCA_034698345.1 Sphaeridia pumilis | reverse complement strand
TACGAAGGGCCTCCAAGTTCCAGGTCTGGCAAAGAGGACAATTTCGGAACGTGAACTCCGAACTTGTCTTTGGCGATATGAACCTTCGTGTGTGCAAATCGAAGCTCTGTCGTTAACATGAGCTGCTTGAATAGATTCCAATAATACGGAAACTGACTTTGTGTGAACACAAAGGCCGATTTTGATTTCCGGGTCATCCAATACAGCAATTTGTACGTTTCGCGCGAGGGTCTTGGGTATTTTCCTTCGTATAATTTCAAGTTCCATTGCTCAACCGGCAATTCCAAGACTTTGCGAGCTTCGACGACTTTCTCCTTGTATGGTTGCCCAACATAATCAAAAAAATCGTCCGAAGTGATGAAGTCCAAGCGGCGCTCAAGCGTTTCGAGGACATCCAAGTCTTTTTTTAAACTAGCCTTATAGTCAGAGTTGTTTCGTTGATCTAGCAATATTCGGGTTAGTTGAAGTCGATTTTGATGCCAATTCCAAACACCTGGTATGTTGCTCGAGTCAAAATCTAATATCCCATATTTTGGATGTGCTAAGAGGTATACTGGTGTCATCTTAGGTGGCCGCTCGGTCGATTTACCGCTATTGGCTTCCCACTTGACATAATGCACCAACTCGCCCATGGACACTGCGCCGCTGCTGAACTCATCCGTGAAGGAACTGTAGAACGAAGTATCAATTATGCCAAACAAAGAAAAGTCTTCATAGTCTCGCCAGTTTGTGTAATTTGTTTCAAACGGAAATTTGAAAGCGAAGCTGGATTTGACTTCCGCTTTGTACCAATTATTTAGCACTAGCAGACTCAGAAGCCATGAGCTTAGCAAAATTCCCATTTTGTTCCCACCAAAAATCAGCATTTGGTCAATCAACGAGCAAGTCAATTTAGTAACAGTTTTGCAGAACGTCGAGCCGAAACGAAATCCGCGGCCATTTTGGGTGGCTCCGAAAGCAAAGGTCAAACACAATGAACACATTGTCATGGAAACCAGCAGCGCCAGCCAAGTAGCCGAGTCAAAAATTGTAAAGTATCCAAGAGAACCAGACCGTTGAACAGCGACAACTTCGGATGTTACGAAAACGATCGGTTCGATTCCAGCCGGTGGTGAGTTTATGTCAAACTCGAAATTAGCCAACTTCCTTTGAAACTCGAAATTGTTGCTGATGTTCATTGCATTGAGCAATGTTAAATACAAATTCTCTTGCTTCCAAATCTGGTTCTCCTCTATATATGCCTGCCAACTTGCTTGGGCCTCCAAAATTCTGTGTGAAGTAAACCATTTGGCAGTTCGGCCACTGTTGCAAGCTGAGTTGCTGACTTGCAGTAGCTTTTTCCAGCAACTATCTCCCGAATCGACTGGACATGTAAACCAGTTCAAGTCAAAGGAATAGCTCCGACTTCGAGGGTCGTAGACGCTAGATTCTTGATTCCAGCAGAACGAGTTTAAGAAGTATCCAGCAAATTTTGTTTGAGTGTATCCGGTTTCGTTGGAGAATATTTTGATCAACGGCGTATGAGAAGAAGTAGCTCCGTGTTCTGTGTGGAGCATTTTCACGGTGTCGCTGTAATACAGGACGGTGACGACAGGCATCGACTTCGCAAAGAGGCCATCGAAGAAGAACTTCTCCTTAGCCATAGTACTAACCTCCGATCGATAATTCTTTCTGAACGGCAGTAACAAAATAACGTACTGCGGATAAACTTGGATACTCTTCGTTGGATAAGGTTCCCAGATTTCTTGTGACTTCCAGAACTGCCATGAGCTAGCAAAATCCAAATCATTGTGCCACGGAACGACTTCTTCTGAAGTTGGCAGCTTGATTTGTGACAAAAGTACCTGAATTGAGAGGAGAAACCTTACAGATTTACCAACATTAATAGCTTGAAATTTCGTTGCATTTTGTGAGAATCCCCAATGAGGATCGTGGGGAAATTGTTCCGGAGGCTTGAAAATCATTGGGATTTTCAAGGTCACAAGGTCGATTTCTGGCAAAAAGTACAAAGTAATGACGAGAAGGCTTAACGGCGATGATGGAACAATGGAGTTCAAATCCAATGGGACTTCGTCGTGTTTTAAACAGAGCTCCGACATTATGAAGCCTCTGAATTCACACCGACGCTTCTTGGACTGAACAGTTTAAGACATTAATTCACAGAATTGCTACGCAGTTTTGGCTAGAAACAATAACAAAATTCAACTCAGCGATATACCTTCAACTTCAAACCTGTATGTGAACCACTGCTATAGATTATGAGTGGCGGGCCATCAGTTATTGACTGAAGTTCCAGCATTTAATTATTTGTATTCATAGTTGTCTCCATTGTCGTAGGTTGTCAACGTCATTTTGAAAGTATTGTGGCTCGAATTTTAAATGTGATGGTGATCACGTTAAATTATTGGCAAATCTCCTTATCGCCTTCTTGTATAAACACTCCTTTTCTTTTTATACTGAAGAACGTTTGAAAAATTGATTCTCGTGAACGCCATGTTAACATCAAGTGTGTTGGAGTTGTCAGCAACTTTAATTTGATGCAAGTTCTAGTTCTAAAATATAAAGCACAGCAACTATAACTGTTCAACTCCAACACGAGCTTATCCAACACGATCAACTTCAGCTTGTTCACCAACGAGAAAAATTCACAAGCTTTCAAACATTTTCGAAATGTCATTTTTGAAGCAGATATGTTAAGGGGCGAACAATTGTTTTGCTACTTTTTACAAGTGTAAGCCCTCGCAAAGTATCTTTAGATGACAGCCGATCTTGGTTGGATTACGGCGTTTCTGTGGACTTCTGGCTCGGAATAAGAACAAAGTCAACTCACCGATAGACCTTCAGCTTTCAAACCTGTGATGGTACGCACTTCTGACAATAACAATTATGAGTGGCAGGCCATCAGTTATCCACTGAAGTTTCAGCATTAAATTATTCGAGTTTATATATAGTTATGCACATTGTCGTAGTAGGTTGTCAACGTCATCTTAAAATTATTCTGGCTTGAATTCTAAATGTGGTGGTGATCACGTCAAATTTTTGCCGACTCTCCTCATTGTCAGCTTTGCAAAAACACTTCTGTTCTTTTTATATTGAAGAACGCTTGAAAAATTGATTCTCATGAACGCCATGTTAACCTCAAGTGTGCTGGAGTTGTCCGCAATTTCAATTTTCAAGTTTTTCTTCATGAAATATACAGCACAGCTCTGTTCAACTCTAACACGAACTCATTCAACACAATAAACTTCAGCTTGTTCATCAATGAGAAAATGTCAGTCAGAAGCTTTCAAAAATTTTAGAAATGTCTTGAAGTAGATATTTTACGGGGCGGACAAGTGTTTTGCTATTTTTTTAAATGTAAGCTCTTGCAAATTGAGATGACAGCCGAAGCAGCTGTCTTACAATGCTTTGTTTAGCTGGCGAAATCAATGCTTATAGATCTTTCTCTATCGTGAGTCAGTGCTTCTTTAGCTTGCACCGTTGAACTGAAAAACTCCCTAAGGTTCAGGAGCGAACCTGAACGGGAAAGCATAAGGAAACGCTATGCCCATTTTATTGTGCATTATTCAAGATATTTTGTTGGCATGAAGTGTAGCTTAAGCTATATGTTTTACAACATTTGGATTTTTTCAAAGTTTGCGAAAAGCAAAATATACACATGCAGCAAAGAATAGACGTTCGATGGACATTGCGCCCAGAGCAATAGCCATGCCAATGGCCCAGAATTTCAGAACCGCATTGCATGATGCATCGCTGAGCGAGAAGGACTTGGCACCCGTAGTACTCTCTGGAACTTCTTCATAGCGCGGATACTTTCTGGGTGGGTTCAGAAACAGGTCCCATTTTTGGTACCAGCGAATGAGGCCTGAAGTCGTCAATGCCTTCATTCGATCAAGCATCCACTTGGCTATAGGCGGATAGGCGTATGAAGGACCTCCAAGTTCCAGGTCTGGCAAAGAGGACAATTTCGGAACGTGAACCCCGAACTTGTCTTTGGAAATGTGGACCTTCGTGTGAGCAAATCGAAGCTCTGTCGTTAACATGAGCTGCTTGAATAAATTCCAATAATACGGAAACTGACTTTGTGGGAACACAAAAGCTGTTTTGAATTTTCGGGTCATCCAATACAGCAATTTGTACGTTTCGGGCTTGGGCGTGAGGATTGTTTGTTGGTTCCTTATTCCTTCGTATGATGTCAAGTTCCATTGCTCAACCGGCAATTTCAAGACTTTGCGAGCTTCCACAACTTTCTCCTTGTATGTTTGCCCAACATAATTAAAGAATTCGTGCGTTTCCATGAAGTCCAAGCGGCGCTCTAGCGTTTCGAGGACGTTCAAGTCTTTTTTCAGACTAGTCGTACGTTCAGCGTTTTTTTCTAGAACCAATAAGATTTGGGTTAGTTGAAGTCGCTTTTGATGCCAATTCCAAACACCTGGTACGATGATCGAGTCCCAATTGGACGTCGCAAATTTTGGATGTGCTCGGTGGAATAATGGTGTCATCTTGGGTGGCCGCTCGGTCGATTTACTGTTATTGGTTTCCCAATTGACAAAATGCACCAACTCGCCCGTAGATGTTGCGTCGCTGAAGAACGTATCAGTGAGATCATAGAAGTACAAAGGCTCATGTATGCCAAACAAAGAAAAGTCTTCATAGTCTCGCCAGTTTGTGTAATTGGTTTCAAACGGAAATTTGAAAGCGAAGCTGGATTTGACTTGAGCTTTGTACCAATTATTAGGTAGCTTTAGCTACCTTATGGGTCTACTCGGTCCGTCCGTCCGTCCGTCCGTCTGTCCGTCCGTGATACGATTATCTCGGGAACGGATGGACGGATTCGCTTGGGACTTTCACCAATCGATAGCTCTAGAGTCAGGCATCTATGGTATTGAATATCAATGACCCGGGTCAACTCGAAAGGGGTCAAAGGTCAACGCGAACATTGGTGATACTATTATTTCGGAAACGGATGGACGGATTGACTCGAGACTTTTACCTATCGATAGCCTTAGGGTCAGGCATCTATGGTATTGAATAGCAGTAACCTGGGTCAACTTGAAAGGGGTCAAAGGTCAAGTATGTTTTTCTTCTGAACGGTTTGAAGGATAGACATGCGACCTCGGGCAACATGTAGTCCTTAGGTCAAACATTTTTGGTATTGATTATGGTTGATCTAGTTAGTCTACAACCGGGTCAAAGGTCACATTGCCCACCCGTAATATGCCTTCTGAACTGTTTGACGGATTGACGCGCGACCTTCAGCAAAAAGTAGTACTCAGGTCAAGCATCCTTGCTATTGGATATGGTTGACCTAGGTCACTTATAAAGGGTCAAAGGTCAGTTTGTCCCATTCACTAAAGCTACCTTCAACACCGGGTCTCCCGGTTTATTTCCCCTTGGGCCAGCTCTAAAGCTTGATGCCTTCAAACTATCGAACAAAGGCTTTCACTCTCTTTCACCTTCCTCCCACGTCAATTATCTTGTCTTTCCGCTATATTATCTCTTAGTCGTATCCCTTCTTTCGTGTACAGATTAGACACGTTTGCCTCTTCGTAAATTATCATCATCAATGTTATGTTTCTTCAATGCCTTTTGGTCCGAGTTAATGGCCACTTTCCAACTGTTTCATGTCTGCTTTCTTTATTAGCGATTCTGCAAGGAATGTTGAAAACTAAATTCCTTTTGACTCTCTCAACAAAACCTCTGTAGCCAACGTTGGCGTGGGAATCTTGTTTTTAAACGAAATCACGTGAGCACCGACTCTACTTTGACCTTATAAATCATTCAGAAATACAATTGAGAGGTTGCTTCCGAGTTCCCCAAAGTCGATCAAATGTACACGTGGATAAAGTTTATCAACGACGTTTCACTTACGTTCGCGTGCTTCATGCACAAAGAAATCGGCAAGAAGAGCGCTGGAACCAAAAAGTAGCACAATTATCATTGGCTAATTGCCTTGTTTGAATGAAAGTATTTGCTACGTCTGTTATCCCATCTCACCTAGAGAAACTGATGCAAACCATACAAAGATTATCGTCAAAAGGAGCCTTGAGCGGGATTTTTCTCGTCCGAACCTCCATGGAAACCTTAATAAAGAGAATTGCCATTTTGATCTCCATATGGGTTCAAAATCAAATAATCGACGAAAGCTGCTTACCTCAAGCTCAAATACCGGTCAACAGAGAGCGTGGCCAGGTGCAAAATGGAAGCTGTACAAAACAGAACGTCTAGAAACAGCCAAATGAGACATCCAACAGCTCCTCCAAGAGACCAGTTTCCTATTAATTAAAGAGAATTTTTGATGAGTCAGTACGTGTATTTCAAGTCCATGTTGTGTACTGGGAGTGACATAAATGCGATGATGAAATTGTTTGTCGTTAATTAAATTGGATATTCATGAACACAGTAAGTTTGGACTTTTAATCAGCCATGTAATTTCGATTCATAAAATGCTATTACAAAAATATCAAGTTCAGCACCTTCGAAGAATATTAATTATTCTATGACTCAATTGCCACGTCCTAAACTATTCTTCCAAGACAGCCGTTCACATATCCGGGACAAACTCCACCTACTAGACATACTTGCTTATCATCTGAATCTTGTGGCAAACAAAATAAATTCGCGCATTCGTTTTGGCAATCCATGTTCGCTTTATCACAGACTCTGACTTGACAGCCATAAGGCGGGGGGTCACAAACCAACCCTACAATTTCTACTGTCCAGTTTCCATCAAAAGTGAACTTGGAGCCCTTGGGTATACAAATATCTTGCTGATGATCTGCTTCATGGGCGATTCGCTTTGGCCTTGCGTTTGATCCGTCTAAATTATTAAGTTGAACAGCGTCTTCATTTAGAAGTAGATCACGTTCAATTACGTCAACAGTTTCCACCATTTCCCGCTTGCTTGCTTCAATAACACCTTTTGTTGGCAAAAGCAAAGCTACAATGACCAGCTTGAGCGGCAATGCAATTCGGCACTTCATGATGTTCCTTTCCGAGCCTGCAAATAATTCAAGGTACAAACGCCCGCCGTTTTTATTTGGAGAGGTCGTATATATATTTCTATCAAAAAATTGTGACAAACCTGCGACAAATCAAATCTTGTTTACCAACCCCTTGAGGTTTGGACCATATGGTTCCTGATCTGTTCAATCGATTTCTCACTTGCCGAACCCAGCGAAAATGTGTCATGAAACTGAAACGTGAGATATTGTTTTACACTTGAAAGTAACGTTCTATTGTGTGTATCCAACTGGATCGTTCTACATATGCCTTGTTGATTAAATCGTGCTAGGAAACAGAACTATTAAAATCCATTGTCTCAGCATATGTCATATGCGCAGCAGTATTATATCATAGATGACTAACTTTAGCCGCTTCAAACTTGTAGCTCTTCCAAATTAATTATAGCTCAATAAATTATTAAACCGCTCACACCACAAAAGACTTACCAACCGTTTAGTCCTTAAGGAATTCAGGGATGCAACCAGAAAACGTAGAAAATGTATACTTGACTTTATATTCAAGTTCCCCTTATTTGATATTTAACATGTGTGTTCCGACACGACACTGACAGGGAAAGTTGAATCACTGCCGGAACACTTTGACATCGACAGTATACATATTGCATCAAGTGTCTTGTCTTTTATTTATAGTGAAAGCAAAAAGTAAATTCCATTCAAACAAAATCATTTCCCTCTAAAAGATGGCTACAAATATGATAAAGTCTGGCATACGTCAAACAGAAGAATTCAGTAACATGAAAAACAAAAGTGTATAAGTGTGTTCCAGGTGTAAAGTAAAAGGGGACACTTTGCTCCTCTGCTTTCGCTGTAATCGTGCATTCAACTTCCAGGATCAACTTGTTTGTCAAACGTGAGGGTAAGCGTTCATCCATCTTCTCACTCATATTCAATATAAGCGCGGGCTTTTTGTTTTTCAAGAGCTGTGTCGATCCCGATCCCACGTCTAACTCCCGCTGTCATGCTTCCAGAAACTCGCTCAAAATTGGGCTAACGTCAACGTTCATCATGACGCAGTTTAAAGGTACGCAGGGGCCGAAGATCAACGGGACGCTGCTGCAGACAGACGCTTACATGTATAAAGATGGAAGTAGCACATGGCTCCTTGAATGCACTCATTAACTTTTCTTCACTCGCAAACGTGAAAAAAGAAATTTCACCACCACCTTGGCAGGCAGTTAATTATTTGATGTTTTTCTCGTGGCAGCCATGTTTATTTTTCTTTAGTCACAGTCGTTAGTTACTATTATTCGTGAGTGTTCTCCAGCCAGACGCTCGACATGCAAAAAGTCGACATTTCAAGTGCCCCACGTATATTTACAAAACCACGGCCTCTACTTGACTTCCACCGCAACTTGTTTTGATGTTTCCTCAACTCATTAGTCGATGCACATGTTGTATAACTGGAATCAAAATTATTGACCCATGGCCGCAATCTATAACGAGTCCGTCAGCTCAGCTGCAGCCACAAGTGCACTTGTTCGGATAAGATTCATCCTTCAAAACCGAAGGTCGACTTTCTTCGTCACTTGTATATACATTTCCCCCAACAAACGTTCTGAAATATGAATTTTTCCCAACGAACGGATAAACCACAACTTCAGTATCAAGTGCGATTCGCGGGCGTTCCAATAGAAATTTCATCGCATTTTGTTCAAAGAAAAAATTCTTGCAACTACCAAAATAAATTGATACGAAGGCGAAGAAGGCACTGGAACTTGACTAGTTTGCCTGGCGTCACCATAATTTTCAGCATGTGTTATGCCTTTCACCTGCTGTTGCTGTTACCTGAGGGTCGAAACAAATAAAGTAAAACTTCTATTGCGCTTTCAGCTCCTTTTAAAGGTTACAACATTCATTTTGACGTGGGTTTCTGCCCTTTGATCCTTAGCTTCCTCCCTCAGGCGTTTAGCGTCAAAGTTTTAAAACTTGTTGCCATCTGTATATAAACAGGATACAACATAAGCGAAGAACCAAAGAAATTATGGCGGCTGGTGTCAAATCCACATTTTAGCAACCCCGGTACTTTTCCTCGCGTTCTTTCTTTACGGTAAACAGGTACAGTGTACATTTCAAAAGTACTAAGGAACCCATAACTGGAACAACTATATAGTAAATCTTGCTTGAATGAAACAGAAGTAGATAGTTTACGTGCTGATTTCATTTCTCACGTAGCCCATTCGCGATTCTAGTACCCAATGTTGCCAAAAGGTTCATAAGCCAACGGTTTGGTCTTTAATTTCCAGAATCCTTCCATCGCCTCCCTCGTGCCAAATACATTTATTGCAATTTTGCTCACGGGAACGGCTTGAAATTACTTTTGTCTCTTTCTTCCTTGATCAATCTTCCAACGGGCTAATGTGTTCCTTGCTCGCTGTCTGTAGTGAAAGTTTATTAGGTTCTGATTTCCTACCAAGTTGCTTCCGGAAAACAAGCATGTAACTGTGTTATAAGTTCAAAGTAACTCCAGCATTGAAGGATGCACTAATTTTACAAGTTTAACGGGCTCCGTGTTCTTACCGGCGGCTACCGTTTGATGTAAAATGGCAAACACCTTGCGGTGATCATGGAATCTAGCTTCAAGGGAAAGTGAACGAAATTACATCAACGGATGCCATGCCATGGGCAGAGAGCGTCACTCCTAAAACTACCTGTTTTGCACGTTGATTAGAAATTCTGTGGGAATATCAAATCTGCCCGCGTAAATTTTTGCAGGTAATTTTTACATTTCCATGATGGTGACATAAATGCGTCATAAAGCGAGTTCCAAGTTTATTTTAAGCTTTATATGAATTCCACTTTGATATAAAAATTATACCGTGTAGATTTGCATTTGAATTCGTTACACCTTGTCTCAATTAAATTCAACTCACACCTGGTCTCAAATTCGTCAGTCCAACTTTTTCTTTCGGTGATAATCACATTAAAAAAATTAGCCTCGGATAGGGCATGCGGGCATTGCAATATGATACTAGCTCAACTTCTGAATTCCAGGATCCGCTTGGAAGCGTCCTGCATGAACTTCGTTTACGAGTCGCTCAATAAATACCTCTTGAAGCTACTATCTTTTAACGGGAATACAATGCAAAAAAATCCAGTGCAGAAAAACAGTATAAACGGTATAAAGTTTATGTAAAATGAACTAATGAATTGATGTGCGACTAATCCATACTCGATGCTAAAAATCCGATTAGTTTGTTTTCTTGGAAAACTGTCTGTTTCAGAAAGTAATATCGATTTCACGTGCTTGTGCACGAGATGCATTTTGCACAGACTGGTTGTATAGAAATTGGATGTCTGGGAAAAAGTGAGATTTCGGCCAGACGCTTTAATCGAATATTCAGTTGGTAATTCCGAAAAGGAAGTTTGCGATTTGGAGCAAGTGTAGACAAGCAGCGTTCTGTTCTGTATTCCAAATGCGAGTGGCTACAAAATTATTTAGCTCCACACCGGAACGGGAAGTGCGACAAAGTTTACAACACCTAACGTTACATGCTACATGTGTACAATTTCCTCAATTTTTACCAATCACAAAACAATCAAGAAGAAGCCACACATCACAGCTGAACTCGAACTGGAGCTGGATTTCTCCGGTTCTGACAGAAATCACAGTAATTCAAAACATACGCATTAACTTGGAAACGATTCCCACGCAACTGCCTCGGCTGTGTCGATTTTTTGAATATATAGTTAATTCGAAACGAAACTGCTACGAGCCAGTCTTTTGTTGGAAAGTTCTTTTTGACTTTCTCCAGATGTTCTTTTTTTCGTACAGTTGTAAATTGTAGCTTCCGAGTGTCATGAACTGCCTTCGCAGTTTCGTGACGCGATGATTTAGAGCCAACGAACCAATTCACACATTCACACACTATCGGCATCTGGCTCAGGCACAAAAGCGTTTTCACCAAACTTCATGGACTTGATGGCTGCAAAATACACAACCATTTGTGTGTACAAAGTACGGCAGTTCCACACACAAAAATTAGTGCATATGAAGTGAACTGATACCCATAAGTCATTCCACAGAACCAGAGCCGAATAACTTGAATGGTTGGAACTGAAACTGAGGAACAAAAATCTAAAAGCCATTGAGGCACCTGTTTGTTCATTGTAGACTTGATTTCATTACTGGACGAAAATTGTAATTACAGCAGAATCTGTAAAAAAAGGTCTTCCAATTCAGTTTAACGACCATAACAACCGTCCTCAGGTATACGTATTGAGCTTTTAAGCTTGTTCAACGGTGCCCTCTGCCTTTTGTGCTTTTCTGCGATTTTCGATGGGGTTTCAATAATCCCGTTTGTACATTACAAAACGGAACATGGTCTCTTTTGAATCTAGCGAGCAGTGAATTTGACGGTCCTGGCAAAGAAAAGCTCTATTCAGCGGACATGCTGAATACATCGACGTTTCCATAGCAGTCTTTTGGACAATGCCGGTGTTTGCTTCCAGAAGGTTGCTTGAGGGTGATGTATTCAAAGTGCATCATTTGATAGGGACAATAATAGGTTCGTGAAGCCAACAAATTTTTCAGAGAAGTTCAATCCTGGAGGATATGACAAGACTAAAGACTATCAGCATGCTCCCAGCTTGGCCCTTTTCTTGCACAATTTCTCGGTTCAAAGGACATGGTGCGGATTTAACGCGTTCAATAAATCGAGTAATCAAATGAATTCCCTCAACGGCAATGACGTAGAGTGGCCACAACAAGGGTAGCTTCACTCACACCGGATCCAATCCATTCAGCACGTAACTGCTCCTCCTTCTTCCAACTATTAATAACGTTTTCATCGATTTTTACCATGTTTTAATCAAACAGTAAACCACGAATGCTCTTCCACTTTATTGGTGTTAGATCAGACGGATATGCACCTATTTGCTGGCACAACAACGCTTTTACAATCAAAACGACCTGTGGTCTTGTGGTGCAGAGTAATCATCATATTCATTATGTATCAAACGACGTTGGTTGGTGTTGCAAATTTTTTGTTGCTCATATTAATTAATTAACTCCATCCAGCTGAGATTTTTCCCATTATAATTGCGGAAGAAATTACTACACTGTTTTTTGTGTGAACCAGTTTTTTGAACTTTCATTTGTACACAGTGTACAGAATGAAGCGTTTGCAAAACTCACCAAGAAGCAAAAAAGAAAAAGCTCTACGAGCTGCATATATATAAAATCATTCACAAAAAGCCAAATTGTTTAGAAGCAAGTGAAACAGCGAAAAATATAATCCAAACTGCTTCCCTTTCCGGTGCCAACTTTCATGCCATTATTCATTATTTGCCGCTTCCGCGCTACTACATTTTCAAGCCGGTGGAATCAGGGAGGTGGACCGCTTTCATTTATTTATGCTTTATTACCCGGCATAAACAAAAACTTTCCGATTAATTAATGGTTGCTCCAATAATCATGGCATGCGACCAAATCCAATTGTACTGTCATTGACAGCCCGAGTGCTAAACTTGCACACCTCCTCGACGTTCGAGTGTATTTGCCAAACTGAATTTACTTTACTCTATTTAATCAATTTTACAAATTGAATATTTGCTTTCCAAATAAATTCGAAATACCATGTATAACTTTCCTTCCAACAACTGCTAACAATTTTATGTTATGTATAACTTTATTTGCGCAGTATGCAGTAATTTTGAAAACTAACGAGTCATTCCGTGTTTATGACGCTTTCTAGATAAACAACACTTACTGGTGCCTAACAATGGCTCAATGACTACATACAACGCCCGAACCAGGAATTATTCATGACAAATGTTATAACAGTACGGTGCAAACAACAAAAAATGTTTTAACGCCTTCAATAATGTCTGATTAAACTGTCCGATGGGTACAGTACGCCAGGAAGATTCTGTCACTGAATAGCGTTGTGATTGAGACGCTGAGCAACTCCTAGCCGAGATCCGTCCTTTGTGATGCAGTAAAGCATTAACTTTCACTAGAAAAATCTGGAGAGCTGTGGCAGGATTTCCATTTTATTAAATCAATCAAAAGTTACGTGTATGTTCATTGAGTAACTTTGGCACGCTTTTTCCAGCAAGAGATAATACTAACTTGGATCCGCTTTCCCATCTCCCGTGATCTCGTTGGCACCGTGATAAACATACAAATGCCAATTTGTGCCCTCGGTTTCGTGAATAATTCATGTATTCTCTCCGTTAACTTTTCTTTCAGTTGAACATTAGGCGGGTAACAGGTCGGATGCAAGTACCGGAACCACACAACATTCGCTCTCTATTTCAGCCGTTAATGAGGCATTAACTCGTCGTTATGCTCTCATACCGCCAACGGTAATGCAAAGGAATTCAGCATTTTTTTGCAAATATCTTATTTAAGGAGAAACCGAATCAGACAACCGTACACATTGCCGCCGGCCTTTGTATTCACGTCGAGAACCATAATAATTCGGCTTACCTCTTATAACAGTCAAAGGCAAAACAGACAGTGAACAAATGCTTGCATTTTTCTCCGACCAATTTAATCAGTATCAAATGGCACAGGATATCCTTTTCTCATTACGACCATTTCTTTATTCTTTCCCGGTGTCTTTCATTTTACCCGCCGCCCATACAATAGTACAACTGCTGTGCGTCCATATTTGGATACCAACATTCAATGCTTTCAAACATTATATTCGCCAACTCTAGTTCACTATTCAATACCAGCGTCCAGCATTTGCCCTCCTTTTCTTTCAATGTTGTTTGAATTTTGCCAAAATATTTTATACTTTCTTTAGCTCAGCCATACGACCAGACAATCACGTGTATGCGAAAAATTCAAAACACAGGACGGCTTTTATGTTGGTTCTAGAAAGCATGAATAAATATACTGAAAGCTTTCCTCTAGTCAGGACACCTTGAAGAAATTTAACGTGAAGCTATCCCAAACCTAGCTACAACAAATGCGTGATTTGCGACGTTATTGACATTCTTTGATCCAGCACATGAGTAAGCTAATTAAGACTTTACTCTATCATTATGAATCTCCGGTTTCACACATTCGTCCCTTATGCATTGGTTCTACCAATGCCAGTAATAACATACATTTGTCTCCGCCTCAAATACGCATAAGACTTTGTGTCTATCTATATTCCATATAATCAGTATTCCTTACTCGTGTAACAATCTGACTTATGGTTCTGATTTCCCACAACCAGCTAGTAAGTATTCATCAGCAACACGTTTATTAAGGATCAGACACGTCTCGCTGCCGTCTGACCTAAGGACATATTTCCAATGCGGCAGCAAATTTGACGCTCATTCAGAACGTAACTTCAGGTCTTGTCTCACATGTCGAGTAGTTAAACCGCACATGTACTGCTGAACGTGAACTGTATGTTTTTATTGCACACGGCAGTCCACTCAATCTATCCGAAACACTTGATAATTCACTTTCCTGTGGCCATCAAGCAATCATATTCTGGTGAAAAGCAATTTCCCTGGGTCTCTCTATAAAGATTGAAGTCTTCTTTCTTGCTCGCTTACCTAAAATTGACACAGGAGTTATATCTCTGCAGTATGCAAAACAACGATTCGAAATATTGCCACCATTTTGTCACGGCTTTCTCCCGAGGGCTCCATGATCAACATTGATGGGACAAGAAATCCGCTGCATTTCCTTTACCAAATTGATCGGATTTGGTTGCACAGCTGGAGATGACAGTCTACTATCCTATTTACTTTGAACACAATCTGGATTCTATTCCTCTTGTATGGACTTGACTGAACAGCGTTGGAAATTATAAGCGTGAAATACATGACATTTATTTTCTGCATTGCTAACACAAATCCTCTAATTTCCTTTAGCCGACTCCTAGAATTTTCAAAAGTAATACATGAAGGGAAGACTCAAATTTTAAGATTCCCTTGGCTACTTTCGCTTTGGGAGGTTATTTGATTCCTTTGTGCAAAAGTTCCAGGTGCATAAATGTATCAATCAATTTGGGCGCTATTCACATTATATTGAGTACATGATGCACATTTCAACATGGTGATTGGGATGAAAGGAAAGAAGAAGGAGAAGAAGCATGCAAGACAGAACAGGGCGTCTTCAGTACAAAATACATGATTAAAAGCGCTTGATGCTATTCAACAGACTTGTTCAAGCATTGCAACAGCACCGCACCACCGCCGTGATCAAAACAAACCATGTATATATCGTCCTTTTATATTACAGCTCTTCTTGGGAAAAATGCATATGCTGGAGAAATTCCTATCATTCATGTTCTTCTTGCGTACACATCCCCGTGTTGTGCAAGATAATCGTTGTGAGGGCTTTCTACTGAAAATCTTGTGAAACACAAACCTACAGAGAGTAGAAATTCTCTTTAGAGAAAATGCTTGTGAATACTTAAGAGCATTACCTTTAGATTTCAACTATTAAGGCGATAGGCTGTGGCAACAAAACAGCGTCTATATATGTAGCCTGTCTACTGAATAGCAAGTAGTGTGTGTGGGTGCATGTAGAAAGGTATTCGTCTAAATTCTTTAAAGATCCAAAAAAATCCAGGTGTCATCTCGACAGTTCCCAGGTATTTTATGCCTGTCTGGCGTAGAAAAAAGTAATTCAACCAAAGCCAAAAACCTTGTACCGCACTCACTTTCTTTTCAACTTGCTGAATAATACATAAATAGCGTACGCGAGATCCAAGATTGAGCAAATGTCCATTCATCTTTTCGGTCCGGTGGGCCTGGCTGGACTCTGGTGAAAGCTCCAAGAAAGTGGACATATGAATTCTTTTTCAACGACGACTCTCTCTTTCTCTCTTACAGTGCTTTCGTAAAGAGGAAACCTATTGCATACCTCCATAATACGTACATGTATGCGGTCAGACTCTTTCTCTGATTGTATTTTCAAATACCATCTTGAGCTCATCCAAGTCAGCAGAAAACTCTTTTTCTCAATTCAACCGGATTGAAACGATCAATTCTCCTTCGGAACTCATTTCCTCTCTCAACTTATTTGCCATCAAAAGCACATTCCACCCTCTTTCTTTCTGCACGTCATTAAAGGTAACTGGGGCAAAAGACAAGCATCGCTATCCTTCAGATACGTACAAGACCGAAACGCGTACTGACAGCTCCATTCAGCTCTCACCGTACAGCAGTTAAATGCAGTTGCTGAAGGCGTGTTCTCGTCAATTACTACCAATTATTATAATGACGCTCATTGGAAACATGAAAGACACTAGCTTTGAAGCCCCACTTTTGCCTGATTGACTTGAAAGTTGTCTTTGACTCGAAAGAAATCATGTGCTTGTACAACTTTTCAAAAGAGGACGAGCAAATGTTAAAGTTCAAGAGAAGAAGAACAAGTCGAGAGAATTCCATGTGAGAACTCTTATAGATCACAGAATTACTTTAACTGCAAAACTTTACGCAATCAAGAACTTTTGATTTTCAAACGCTATACAGCGCCATGTACCTATTGTACCAGAACGTCAAGTGTCAATTGACACAATCGCTTGTCCACAGATAGAAGATCCTACGTAATGTGTTTATACATATACGTACTTTGAAATTCCGCGAACAAATTCAGCTCAATTTGAGTGCCTATTTAGGAGACTTTCGAGATCAGCGCTACGAAATAAAGCTTTGCATTCCTCAACTACAAGAGAAAGAACGGGAGTCATATATTCGCCACAATGGCTTCCATACGCTTTACAAGTCAACTATTACTTTCTTTCTTGCGTATTTTTCAAATCCGGTAATTTGGTGCTGAGCCAACGCCGTTTCAAAAATTTATCGGCAGTAAACGGACAAATATCTTCCGAGGATGAATACAAAAATTGCTAAATGTTTATACTCATGTTATCTCTTTACCAACTCAATGCCTGTAAAATTATCTACTTGAAGGTCAGCCTGCCTTGGCTCAACTCGAACCAGAATCTAAAACATTTCATCCTGCACCAAGAGATCAGCATCAACCGACAGATTTGGTAGAGCGCAACTTTTGAATTATAATTTTTTATGCAGTTATGTATGGCCATTTCCACTTTCTGACAAGCTATTAAAGCTGATTTGTAGACGTATGTTATATATAAATATAGTGGTCGGCTAAGCTCAAAGCGTATGAATTACGAGTAATGCAAGCTTCCTCATGAGTACTAACGAGCCATTTTGCATCATCGATGGGTTGCAGTTAATAGATCATTCAGGGCATCAGGTAGCAATAAAATTTCCGAGAGCATAATTAATAGGCAATATTTCAATAGGGTATGGGCAATTTCAGCCAGCTTTCTCTCCTGTATCTGATGTCTTGCTTCTTCTTCTTTTGGCTCTTTTATTTGCTTGGAACGGTTTTGAGGATTTTAGCACTTTTTGGAGGGCAGGTTGGGTTGAGGTGGAATGAAAGTTGACTAACCACCCTTTCATCCCCTCATACTCATGGCTCGATTGTTCCTGAAATGGCAAAAGTTAAGGATCCCGACAATCGTCATCATTGTAGTAAAAGAGAGTGGAGGTTGTAGAATACACATGGATTTTAGCGGTAACTGTAAGTGGGTGAATGAAGCAGAACCAAGAGATAGAGAGAGAAAAAGGTTTTTCCACCACTACCGGTTTGAAATTACCATCTCATTCAAGCAGACTTCTTTCTCAATCTCTCAACGACCGGGATTTTTGCGAGAGACCTTAAAGCTGGCTGCAAGAACGGGATACGTCTCCCTCTACCATATAAATAATAGCTTGTGTCACACTCCCTGCTCATCTTCCCTCCGGGATTGCCATTCACAAAGTCTCATCTTAAATATTTTTCCATCTCTAAAAAATTGCCGCTCCATATCTTTCCTTTTACAGTTTTCTCACGCTTTCACCTTTTCCCCTTCTTTTGTACATCTGTTTTCGCCTATGCAGATTTGTTTACAAAAAATTGCATCTATTGCCGTAGGTCCCTCAACAAACATACATGCAAACACAACAACAACTTTTTGTGTAACCATCCAAAATAACGTCGTTGGTTCTCGACCAATTGAACAACAACAACTTTCTTGCCAACTTTCTCCCAGTCCCCATCGTTATTATTGCGCCCGGCTTCTACGTGAATTTAACTCAACTTCTCCTTATGATATAGTGGCAGCAATACATATGTCGCTTCCCCCGCCTACTGACACCCAGCACTTTTTTGACGGACGTCTGCATACACGACGGTCGGTCGGCGCACTGTACATTTTAAAAGTAAAATACGTAACACAAATGCAATTACGTGGGCAACATTAAGTCAGCATATTTTATTACCCGCCGGACCTTGTCGCCGGGACTTGAGAATAAAAGCAAATTTTCACGAATATGAACACATCAACGCCAGTTTGGTCACTATACTTTTTCCCATTGACCTTATTTGCTCTCTAAACTTTTCCGGCAACTTTGCCCATTTTGCACGGCCAATTTTCTAAAATCACGCTTCAACCAGCTTCTTGAAACTATCCATTTTTCTTGTATAGTTTCTCACTCGACTGAATAACGCTCTTTCCGCCCATGCAACTTTTCTTCCCGTCTGTCTTCCCCCATCCAACTTGTCCATTGAAAACGCACTTTTGTTCTTCTTTCCCCAACTTATTTTCCACTTCAGCCCTTGACATGCCCATAATAATGCATAGAGACTATTGTCCGCCGCCATTCTCAGCCACAAAACTTGTCCACTAATTTATATCCATTACCCTCATCAAAAGTGCCCACTAAATGTACATATAAAGTTGTCAACTTTCTACAATCTTCTCATGTACATGTATGCAAACACTGACTGAAAAACTTTTTTTCCAGATGCAAAACCTTTTTTCAAATAAAACTGGGAACTTGGTAAACTAACTCGGAAAAAATATATACACATACCATTACATTTGCTCTTGTACTCAGAGAGGAAACTCATTCTTTCTTGTACATGATATAACGTGTAACAAATAACAATACCAACATGTGCACCTGAATTTTGTTTCGATTTGTAATTGGCATGAATCCGTACTTGGTTGTAGAAATACAATAAGTGTTTACACAAAGGGAGGGTTTGAGAGAAGAGAGAGAAAAGTTTGTCTGAAGCCAACAAGGTGAAAAGTCTCATTATTTGTGAGTGTGGTGGCGAATAGCAGTGTGTACACATTGAAGGAGACCAAGACGCAAAAAAAGTCTATTATTGTTATTGTGTAACAACGAGGGATGTTATCGACACGGATGGATCTCAAATTGGAACCTTAAGAGTAAGTACAATTTATGGAGAAGCTATTTCGGGTGGGGTAATGATGTCGAGTTATTGGAGAAAGCGCGCGCGTGTGTCTGTGTGTGTTTATGTGTACGCGCTGCTAGATGATGATACATACCTGTGATAAGCTGGAGACACGACGGCGGAATGACGAGCAAAGCCACGAGGGAGTCACAAACAGCAAGGGACAATAAAAAAGAATTGGTTCGTGTTTGAAGTCTCGGTTCATTTCTCACGGCGAGGATGACCAAAAGATTACCAAAGACAGCTAATAACGGAACAATAAAGGTGAGGAGAGCCCACCAATTTAAATCATTCAGCTCTTCGGTATTTCCCCCGTAGCCGCTGCTGCCATTATTGTGTCCTTTCAAAATATCCTCTAATGGTCCACTCGACAAGGAATTCGTGTCATTTGCCAGCACCATTGAAAATACATGTTCGTCCCCACCACCACTCGGCCCTCCAAAACTGTCTCTTGTCCCCTCCTCATAATCTTCCCCAAAGCTCGTCCAATTCATCCTCGTGTCCTTTAATCAATTCACATCACCAATTTATTCCTTCAATATCTTGGCCGCCTCAAAACTCGGCCAGTTTACTTCTTGGTTGTCCTTTATTCTTGAACCTCTTCTTTGTCTTCTTTTCCACTTTCTCTTCTTCCCGGTAGATCATGGTATTGGCGGACAGCATAAAAATGTCGAATCCAGTTCAACTCATCGGAAATTATCCACAAGTTTGTCATTTCAATGGTCACTTTCTCCCTCTCACTATCGCATCAAAAAGTCACTTATCCAAAGTCCACACGGTATCAGCGTTTGACAGGGCGCCTTCTTTCTCTAATCCGGTTATCTTCCGTCCGTTTATATACACTTGCATCAGCTGTATGTCTTTCACGTACAAAGCGTCGTCATTTCACACACACTTGACTTTTCCACACGTTTATCCTCCGAGCTTTTGTTTTTCTCCCGCAGTAGCACGTATTTTCCACCCGCTTAAATCTTGACAAGCGGCAATTTCACACCGTTTCAATCTTCACTTTTGTCCCGCCTGTAATTTCACGCTACTCCTGGGAAGGGTGTCCCCACACTGGCAGTCATCATTTATATACACCTGTTCTTTCCGCTCACTTCCGTTTATCTGACGCACATAAAAAAGCAAACCGCTGTTTAAACACCTACAACAAATGCTCAGACGTCTTTTTTTATTTCAGACCAACCCTTTTCACTCCATCCCATGTCAGCTGGAAAACTTTTTCTCTTAAAAAGTCAATCACAAAGAAATGTTGTTACTCTCAACTGACACATTGTCCAAAGTTGAAGAAGCCCCAGTCTGGGGAAAAAGCGACAATGAGCCAATTTTTATCAATCAAAAAAGTTGTCAAATATCCCTCCTCCCCGCCAAACAACAACCAGTGCTGTTTCTTATTACGCAAGCAAAAACTTTGAACCCAAACCAATACAAGTTTAAATCAAATATACGGCAACTTATCATGTGTTTCGTAGAAAAAAGTACAGTAATAGCAAGAAGCAACCTGCAGCAGCAACGTTTTCTTCTCTCTGTCCCGTCCTACCCGCACATGCACCTGACTTTAACTGGCACAGAAGCGTGATTCCACCGAAGCTTTACTACTTGGATGGCGTTCTTTCCCTATGCCCGCTTGGACTCTATGTGTTCAGTGTCTTTCACCAACTTCACCACCCTTCTTCTAACGCCCGCCGCCCAACAAGAGAGGAAAAAGCCTTTCAACCAAAATGTGCATGTGAAACTGCCGATTCTCTTTTAACTAACTAGCATAGTGCATATATGCACACAAAACATGGACCGATCGACTTCTAGCTTCGTTACAATTTTTTTTTGCAAGTATGTAGATCCCGATAGACCAAAACCGAGATTGGATTAATAAACTTATCTTGCACACAGCCATAAAGCATTACTTTTCATGACACATTGCCGCAGCTGAACGTGCCGTAATTTTGGTTTCTTGCGCAAATAGCATGAATCCGTATACTTTAAATCAAGTATCTACTAGCGATACGACAAGAATATAGAGCCGCCCTCACCTTATCCTCTCAAGAAGAACATCATTTACCTTCATGAAATATATATATATATTTTTTTAACGAAAATGAATGGCACGTAGGCAAGAGATCCTGTACTCTCATCTCCTCTTTCTTTCTGCAAATGTATTATATATTCTAGTAGTAGTCTTCTAGAAACATAAGTAACGGCGGAGATGCATGTGGCTGATGATAGCTAAAAATTAGCTCATCTTCACCACTAGTTACCCGCAAGCCAACGTCTTAATTTACTCCGCCGAGAGTAAAACTCAAACAAAACACCCGTCCAACTTTCTCAACTCGATCCTCTGTTTTCAAACATTCCTACCACAACAACCTCAACATTTATCCGCACACAAAGTAGCGTCGTCGAAACATGGTGTAAACAAACACCTGACACAACACTCGCCTCCATTAAAACATCACTTGGATTCCAAAACAAAACTATTTCATCCCGCAGACTGCGACTGCAGACACACATTCCATGTCCACCCCTTGCATAATACATTCGCCAAATGTCATCAAATTAGCGTCACAATATCAAATAGCAGATCACCATCAGCACTTTAAAAAGCCTTCGAGAGAATGAAAAACGTTCAGTGTTTCACGGGCGAATTTTTCTGCAGATTGCAAAATGTAGAAAAAAATATTGGGCTTCTTTCCAAATTAATGGGTTGAACAACTGCCCAAACCACAACATACACACAAACTTCGTCTACTCGACTGACTTGCACCTAATCCTCACCCGCCTATTCTGATCCTGACTCGCTTCTAATGGATTAACAAGTGCAACTAGGTCCTATCACTTATATAACGCCATATGTTCAAGCTCAAGGTTAAGAACGGAACCGTAAAAACAATAATAAATCTTTCTTGCAATCCTCGCCCGTGTTAATACATGTTTCAAATGATTAATAATTTTGTTATGACTGTAAACTCGAAAGTAACTCTAATCGACGTCAAATATAACGTGAAGCTTACGCGGCAGTGGTGTATTCTTCTCATTAAGTTTTTCAAAAAGACTTGTTCAATTTAATTTACCAAATATAATTAGCGTTGAAGAGACTTCTGCTTCACTCTGTCTTCACATCACAGAGCTAGAACACTAACACCTTTCGGCAAAATTTTCTAATTGATTTCACACACCGAGAGTGTGGCTGTGAGCAAAATCAGGTCATTTTACCGCCCACTCGCGTCTTCTTGGTCGGCCATTTCAACGAAATGTCTCATCAACACTACATCCACTCCTCCGCCATTGGATCATTATCATTCCGACAAGCATTACAACTTCTATCATCATTCACTTTTATAGTCCTCCGAACAAGAAAGTCGCCTAAAGAATTTTGGATTACCCGATTCATACTTTCCGCTCCAGTCATTCGGCAGTAACAACATTGACAGGATAATTGCGTCTTGGGTAAATTACGCGATTGTTTGCAAACTCTTGTTTGTTCCTTGCAACCACCACCCCACCAACTACGATTGCCTTTCCTACCTGCCTTCTTGCTACATTCATTCTTGTTCCAGTTTTTTTTGTTATCTCTGCTCTTTCACTGAATCCGTCACCGGCCTTTCATCGCTCCAACTGGTCTTCATTACTTGTCCTGAGGCTCTTAACAAGACATCTTTTGCCACGCCAATCCGTCGAAAAAGTCCCCAACCTTGGTCCGTATATTCCCGTCCATCAGACATCATTGAACTGTTGCCAGCGAAAGGTTGTGCCCTCTAAAAAGCGTTATCTTGTTTGTACGCTCCGAGTCTTTTACTACTACTTCACTTTGCCACACAGCCTTAACTGACTCTTAAATGTGACGTCACCATAAAGCCAAAACATCCCATAAGCTTTACCGCAATATGGAACGCACGCACTTACTTGCCCCACGAGAACTTGAGCTGTCTCCACTTACAAACATTAATACAGCTGCCAACCTGCTGTATATTATATATATATACTTCAGAGCCAAAAACAGTAAACCATATGGCGAAATCTGTACACAACCAGGTAAAATCCTATGACGACAGATTCAAGTTCCGGGAACCCATCCACCTACCTATCTTGTTATTTGTCTCCTCTTGATCATTTCGATTGAGATATTTTCTGGTCCCGAGCGGATCATTTTTACCGTTACATCAGTTTAACGTCCATTGAATAAAGGTAATGCAACTCCTTCACTCATTCACTTGTCAACCCTTGCTCAACCCATACAAAGATTCGTCTCCGCCACGTGTAACAAAGGTAACAAGAACAAGATGCAATTGTTCGCATGTCCACGACAAGGCTATTGGAACCCGCATTTTATTCGCTTCAACCCTTTTGATCCTCCTAAACTCATGTATATATAGAACAATGCCAAGACGTGAGCTCATGCTTTGAAAACTGAACGCTTGTCTCCATCATTTTGTGTACAATCCAGTCAATACGCTTCACCTGTTTTCTCCAATCTGTTTCTCCTATTACTTTCTCCATCCTCAAACAACCAAGAACAACGTCATTCCAAACTAGAGTTCCGTAGTCTTCAACATCCGCCTACCACCAAGCTCTATTATAATTCTAACGTAACTTGCTGCAGCAGTAGATAAATAGATAGACGTCCATTATCAGCACAAGTCCACATATGTCGTATAGACGAACATTTTTAATAATTCAACAAATCTTTCTCCCTGTAAAGCACCGGTACTTGCCTTAAATATTTATTCTCCTTTCCGCAAATAAACAAATCGTTCAATCGCCGTCTCATACACTTGTCCTGTCTGTTTAGTGCATCTCCCACGTCGCTTTGACGTCTACTCCATAGTCGAGTCTAGCCTCCTAGAGCTTTCCACCTGTCACTCCCATTAACTGTTTTCCATGTTGGCGAATTTCTTTGGTTTTTCTTTACCTCATTACACATCATATTCGATTTTCTACAAAACTTTGACCAAGTTTTGGCATGCTTTCAGCTATTTCCAGCTTTCAAGCAAATTATTTGGAATTCAAAGACTTTATTGTAGTGCTGTTTCCGAGTAACCTGAGCTACAAAAATACGTATGTGGAAATGACTTTCCCCCAAGAATTCCGTCTTACTCGAGTAATGACATTACGGTTGTCAACGAATGCTTACACCCTTTTCTCCTTTTGTGTTGATCGAACAGTGATAACCTTGCCGCTTATGCATGACAATCTCACTTAAGACTTGGGCTGAAAGAGGTAACCCAAGTTAGGCGCTGTTCCAATAAAGCATTTCATCGCCGGATGTCACGTTCAACCTGCCCAAAAGGCAACAAAAAACCTAGCAGGTGGCCAGTTCCACGACGAGAATTTTCATTGCCAGCCGCCGACTGTCGTGCAAGAAACCGGAAATGCGTTCACTTGAGCTAACACAGTTTGCCAAAATGCCCTTTGGTGAGAACGCAAATGCCACTTCCGTAGCCGTCTTGTACTCGAGGCGTAAATCATCATCATTGCTTTCCCAAACTTTCCTTGTTTGCCGTGTGTTTTTGTCTGTGGTGTTATGTGTGCTGCTACACCGACTTTGTTCACCGTCTCTACAACACCTTTGTGGCTCCAACAAAACATTGGCTATACACAACCATAATGATTTACTCTGTGAGACAATGTTTCACTTTATAACAAGATCCTATAAATTTCCTGTCGGCTTATATGCAGCTAGATACCAACTAAAAACAGTCACAGTTCAACAACAACATGCTTTACGTGACCTCTAATTCCTCCCAAGAGAGTTTTTATAAGCTCAACAAGACAATGGAGAAACTGGCGCAAATCCTACAAGAAACCCGGCTCGGGTTACAATTCACTCACAGTGTATTTCCGACCCAACCACATCTTCATTTCAACTCGTTAAAAACACTTCTGCCAGCGTTTCTCATATTCCATTATATGATATTTTGCCAACCGGCTCACAGTGGCGAAAAGAAAGATTTGCACTTGCTGCAGGTGTTTGCGGTAAAGATAGATTTTACTAGAACAATTTATACAGATTGCTTGCTTACCACTTTCTTTGCAATATATACTTGATAAACCACCACAAAATATTTGCGCCTCAAGACAACCAAACTCAAAATATTCTCAAAGCACTGTCACCTAAATCCCACACTCTCGGCGAAAATTCAGATCCAATCACATTTTTCAAAGGTTACCATGAGAGCCAGTCATGGATGTCACTTCACGTTCCATCGCTCAAGCCCAAGAAATCTCAATGCAAGGCAAAGTACAAGGGTTGGAGAAGATGTCGCGTGCAAATGTTTGAAGACTGCTAAATGAGTAATAACCCTCAATTATTGGCAATTTAGCAATGTCAACCATAAGTTTTTTTATACATTAGCATTACCAAAGATTTTTCGCGCAAACGTTCAGGTAAAAGGGGAAGCAGCGACACCCACGCTTGGCGGTTTGCTGTAGGAGTTACGTTTGTATGCATGTCGACAATCCTGGGTTTATGGTGCGATTTTGCTGCATCAAGTCTATCGCGAATTCAGTAAGCATCTTGTTGTTTGGTCGAATCATTATTGCAAGCGAGGATTACATTGTAAGCGTCGTACTTCCGAAACATTGAACGTTTACGAGCTTCCGCAGTTACAGTTTTGCTAACTAGAAGTGTCAATGTTGGCTTAAAGTATTAATGGTCTGTACCAGAGCCAAAAGCTTGTAGCAATTTCGTTTTGGGAATTTCGATACATTGCCTTTTTAGAGCTTCAACTTTTCACGGGGATTTTACCACAACCATTCTTGAATCAATATCGCAACTTTCAATATGCCGTTTCCCAATGTTTGCCCATCTTCTAAAATGTAATCCACAATTTATGGAAAACTCTAAGCTTCTGGAATTCATAACAGTGTATATTATATATATTCAGCATAGGGCGAAATGCAATCACGATGAACTGGGTTTAGACTCACATATAATAAAGTCGAAGCCAGCCCTGCTACAAATCTCAGTTCAAAAATCAGTTGATGTAAATCCCGCTCTTTCTTCAAGAAGTAACAGTCTCCATTTCATTAGCAAACTCGGAATTAGCTGCTGGCTGAATGGTGTATTACAGTTCTTGCAAACTTGTGCTGCCATAATGTGCAACTACTATCCTTAACCCTTTGACCTTGTCCGACTACCACTTGCTTAAATTATCTCGCCCGATTTATTGACTGTAGGCTTACACAAATTCGATTGCTATTTTAGAATCCACCCAACAGGCCATTTACCAAGAAAAGCGTAATGTTTACATGTTCTCTGCTGTGCCGGAGTAGCAAATCTTTTCAAGCTTTAAACTGGTAGTAGAGAATCAACAGTTAAACCAGTATGCTTTTGTGCTCAGTGGAAAATGATCCTCAGCCCTTACGAGGACATCGTCGAACCTCCAAAAATCATTTCCTTGGAAGAAATACGTTTTGTCTGCAAAGAAAAAATAAAACTCATGTTCTTATTGAGCATTTCCGAGAAAGCTTGCATCACTTGACTCGATGCACACTTACCGTCTTTCCATCGAAGGACAGAGTCAATTGGAGCTGGAATATCCCTCCAGCGTTCTTCAACAAGGAGCGGATATCCGTCATCAATTTTCTTTGAAGTTTCATTGTATCGCCAATATCGATACCCACTATACATGCCAGAAACCAGTTCAAAGTTCAAGCATGGACAAAAATGTAAGGATGTAAATATAAAAAAATATGTTGAATCCGGACTGTACCTGAAAATGTACGTGAGGGAATTTTTGCCCCAAATAAATGCGCCGTCCACTTTCTTCAAAGATGACGGTAATCCAAGCGTGGTCAAATGCTTCGGATTGCCAGGAACCAAAGAAGTCCCATCCAACTCCCAGTAGTATTCCCCTGATTTGATGGATGAAAATATTCGCATAAGAAAGTTTGGAAATTGCTTTGCTCGTTGAATTTGAAAGTTTCAAGTTGATGAAGCATATATATATATATATATTCTGGCTGAATTTAACTAGAAGAGTATTCAAGCTCGAAATATCTTGGTGGCATACATGAAAATCACTGCATATACCTGAGAAAAAAATTAGATTGCCATCCGCTTCTCTTTCATATGCCGCATCAATATGCTCAAGTTGACTCAATGGTGAAAACAGCTGTCCGATTTTTACCGGATAAGCAGGTAGCGGTGAAGAGCCTCTTTCTTTCAGCCGCCACATGTACTGCAAAAAGAAACATATTTTGCCATTTAGGTAAACTACTTGACTCCTCATTCCTCCAAAACTTGTTCAACTCTCTGTCCAGATGACCCTCCAGGGACAAACTTTGCACATCTTACCGATGGACTTCTCATGTACTCGAATCTGCTACGAATACCGATGAGATAGTAAACTAACGCTGATTCAGGTCTCTTTCGCGCCGAGTGGACACGATAAAAATTCTACTTAAACTTAATTTATCCCCCTGGTATATATTAATTTATGAACGTGCGCATCTGTCCCTTCTTGAACATGCATACCTTTATCTGGCAATAAATCAAAAATTCAGCCCTTCTCAACATCCTGTCTATCGCATATCGCCAAACTTTGCTCTACAACTTTACAAATCCGATATACTCCTTGCAAAAAATCCACAGACTTTTACGCCCCTCTCGAGCACGTCCAAAACATGAGGCTCAGCATGGAGGCAAACTTTCCATCATCCTTCTAGACTTGACGATCCCTATCTTCTTTCTACGTCTTGTCAGCATGTACATTCTTAAGCGAAAAATGAACTTGCTTACTATTCATGACAGATTTTATCCAAGCTTTCCCCAAAAAATCCCGAATATCACGTAAAAACTGTTACACGCACCAACTCTTTTTTAACTTTGTATCAATCAGGTCACTCTGCGGTTATTTGTCTTGACGCTTTACCTGGTCACGGAACACAAAAATTTCGCTCCGCAAAAACGTTATCTTGAAAGGCAAGTTGCTGCACAAGTCTCGTTTCTTGGCCTCAAAGCTGCTTTCTTCACCAGATCCCGATGAGCTCCCACTACTGGCTTCTGTAGTCGAAGGGCTTGCCGTTGGACGACGAGGAACGTCTGTCCATCGCTGCGTAGTTGTTTTCCCACTTGCCCAATCCTCATTGCTACCTGAGCCCGATTCGGAAGTAGACCATGAGTCATCCGTCGTCCGAAATGTTGACGTCGTCGTCGATGTTGTTGTTGCAGCAGTTGTGCTTTCATCACTTCCGCTTTTAGAAGAACCGCTGTCAGATTCCGGATCCGGAATGTACCTCTGGACTTGAGTGGGCGGGTGGCAGTAAACAACAGTAATTATTAACATCATGGCAGAATTTGCCAATAAATTGTCTATTTTTGTCCGAGCTTTATAGGTAAATGCCAGCTTTTAGACTTACCGTAGAGTCTGTAAACGGCCTGAATGTCGTCGTAACCAAGGACTGGCGTTGTTCCCTGCTTGCCTTGATAGTAGGGAAACATAATTGAATCTTTGTCTGATGAGTGAGCCTGAAAGTAATTTTCAGTTATTCATTTCCATAACACCCGTTTCCACATTATTCACTCCTACGCATTTCTCCGAGTCTTCTCTGAGCCATTGCTCTTTCGAGAAATTCCCATTAACCGTTCTATATTGTGTCGTTTAGTACTCAAAGGCTTCTACGTTAACTGTACACAATAACAGTCAAATGTCAAATGAAAATTAACCCCGACGGCTTTACAGCAAATGAAACTTACCAACCCCAAAGAATGTCCTAGTTCATGAGCAGCTCTAAAATAAAATGAGTCAAATACAAATACACATGATGGTGTGGTGTAATTAAATTTTTGATCCTCATGTCACTTAACAAATAAACCAGCGGCTTACACATGTACGAAGCTTATGGGGGTTTCAGCTCCATATCGAACATTTCCACCGTCAGACCACCAATCTTCGTCTTCATCAAAGTGGATATCACCAGCCAAAGAACCGTAATCACTGGGGAAATATGCGTGTGCCAGTGTATAGCCTTTGCCATCGAAGGGGAAACTTGAAACAGCAAACATGAAGTGAGATTCTCAAACTTTTCCCTAGGATATTCAGCGCCCTCTGTGAAGCGTCCAAAGAATTGATGTTGTTGCTTTCTCTTTTACCTGTCTCCGTGATAACCTCGTCCGAAGGAAATTACTATGTCCGCATCAGAATTCGACCCCACTCTTTTGAATTTAAGATTTGTGTATTCGGCCCATGCATTGAACGCAGTTTCCATGTCAGAAATTGTAGAATGCTGACCCAGTTTCGGAGACCAGTTTTGGATGCTAAATGTATCAAAATATATTTATTTCAAACTTGACAACTAACTAATTTTTAGTTATAGAATTTTACCTAAAAGTTAAAACTCGCTTGTTCCACCCTTTAGATCCAAAAGTGTATCGTTTTGACCTTTTATGCAAGACGTCAGGAACACCGCAGCGCGGTGTCACTAGGAGCTAAAAAAACAAATTTTTCAGAGATATTCTTGAGACACATTTTGAAAAATACGCCTACCTTTTTTGTCTTTTCATCCAAGACACCTGTCGGCGCCAGACCTCCAAATCGCTGCATTTCAATCAGCCCATGGCGAATGCTATCTTCAGAGTAAATAGTCTCAGAAGAGCCATTCCCAGCATTGGTCTCCAGGTAGCCATACTTGCGCAAAAAGTCTACCTGTTGATGAAACTGAAATTTATCCGTCTTTCTACTTTCTTGATACTGAATGTTCTTGTAAATGTACCGCCGCCACTGGGCCATCACGGGAAACAAATGAAGCTGCTGAAGGTCCAAGCGATACAGCAGCGGGACGTCCGGTTACTGAAGCACTAAAGCAAAATGCCACAATTAAACTGTACTGAAACCAAAACCACATGGTGAAACTACAATTGGTCGAGACGTCTGTGGAACTAACGATGACCAACGCAACATCGGCGAGAACTGACTTGGAAAATGATCAAACATTCGCAATAATGTCTGCGAGAGTCGCTACAAACCCTGACCGTACGCACTTGATGGGGATGTCCGCCTTCAGGTTCGCAGAAAAACGGCGAGGGGACAGTGTAAATGGACCACTGACTGACCAGTGGCCTTGTCTGTCGCTTGGCCATTTAATTAGGTGATTTATGATAATCTTTCAAGACGACACGCTTGTGCAGTGCAGTGCATGAGTTAAGGCCGAACCATCGTTCAACAAGAAAGTTTCAGCGAATCCGTATCCGTTCTTTACGATCTGCAAACAAACGATCAAGTGGCAAATGCAGTGTTTCTAGTTTTTCGCAATAACCGTTCTTTCTTGGAAATCCAAACTTGTTTCTGTTTCACAGAAGTTCTTGAACAAGTTTGGTCAAATCTTCCCTGCTGTATGTAATTGGTTTCTGGCGTATTCAACAAACCAAACCAAAACTCGATCATGCTTCAAATCAGCAGATCGTTTCATATGCTATTGCTTTTTCGCTGAAAGGATAATGTTTAAAGATGTAAACTGACCAGTTAACCAATTTTAGCAATATTGGCATAGTTACTTGTACCAATATTTATGTACACTTCAGCAAAAACGTCTCGCAACCAAATTCATACGCTTCAGCGTATAGCGCAAATATCGACTTTGATCAACAGAGTCACATATTTATCGCTAAAGATATCATCCCTCGGCTCTTGCTAAATTGTTTCGACCGTGCTTATTATGGTTTGGCTTCAGCCTTTGTTCTCGTTTCTTTATGTTTTTGTAAGGTTAGCTAAAGTACGGTGAAATGAATTCTTCAAAGCTGGAGAATATGGTACAAAACATCTTTGCAATTAAGAGATCGACTCACACACCAAAACCAACCGTATTCAATGCATCTGCAACCTGCAATATCGTTTATTAAGTGAATTTCATACGAGCAGTAACGACAGGAGAAGTTTATAACTATAAAATATCTAATCTACGCTATTCGGCTTGAGACGAAGTTCCAAAAGGTGGTTCCGGTTATACTGACATTCGTACATGACGTTATAGGGGTAAACAACAACTACTGTATGACGTTAATGATAATTAATGAGAATTAATTTAAACACCGTCATCTCAAACAACAACATTGAAATTAACTTAAACGACTACTAGAGACAAGAATTGCGGTAACATGAGTAAATACTGTTGTCGTTGTGTTAAATGTGCACTCTACAAGAAACAGATACATCCACCTAAACTAATAACTATATACTATACTCACTGCTTTTCGTACAGGTCTATACAGCAACCGTCTTCCAAGTCGAGATCTTCCGGTGTCGATGACAAATCCACCATTTCTCCATCAAAGCTCAACCACAACCGTTTTTCATTAGCGTCCAACAACCGTGCCACTTGAGCTCGAATCTGCTTCAGACTAGCCGACTTGTTAACAGTGATAATCAGCGGCTTCCGAAGTCCTTCTTTTTGAAACTTGAGCGATATCGCATCTTCTCCAGCAATTGGCTCCGCGTTTACTGCTTCTTCTGGCTGAACTCGTAGGGCATCGATCGAGTCTCCAAGCTGAATGTCATAAAACTCTAATGTTTTACCGTCTTGTAGCTGCACTTCCTTATCCGAGTAAAGCATGAGCTCTGATTCTGGAACGCCAGCCAGTCGGCTCAGTTCTTCTCGTACTCTTTGAATCCTCCAAGTCTATGCACGATTAATCCAATTAGAATTAGCTTCAAAAAGCTTCTAAACAGCAGAATATGGTTATTATTCATACCCTGCTTCCTTCGAAAGTGAATAACTGTCCCTTGTAGGTAATACGGATCCGCATGGCGTCCTCCAACGGTTCCTCGAACATTGCGTGGTCAGGATTCGGTGGGGTTTCTAATATAGGTATGATTGGTATTTCCGGAACATCCATCAGTGTTTGGGTCGAACGGGTCTGCATCTGTAGAATAGATTTTAAAAATGTTTATCAAAAAATTACAAACAGCAAACTAATTTAAACTGCATATTACTTACCCTAGTTCTAGATTCTTCATCGGAAGACAAAAATATTATCGGCACATCAGCACCTACTATTGGTCCTTGCGCAGCCTGAGCTGGCCCACCAAGAGCCTCCGCGGGCATTTGGTTTCGCCGCCGTCTTACCGGAGGTCTTCTCTCTCGTCTTCTCCGCTTTGGTGGTTTATAATATTCTGTCATACTAGATAAACCAACAGAATCAGTAACAAAACAAAACTAGCATTTGTGCGTTAGAATTTTGCTAGACAGCTTACCTTTCTGATTCCGATCCTGACGAAACCTCCACCACAGCCGGATAATTAATCAAAGTGCCAAAGTCCAGCTCCGTATCCGTCTCTGCTTCATTAATATTGAATTCATCCCCGTCGTTAACCCCGGACATTGCGCTAGAAGTATGTCCCCTACTGGTAGATGCCACAGGCTCCAAATGCGTATTACCGTTTTCAGTCTTCGCAGACAAACGTGTTTCCCTCGCGTTGTTGGACTTTAGTCGATTGGTTCGGCGCTGAGGAGGCCTTCTACCATTCTTGATATCGCCTTTCTTCTTTCGTAACTTCTTCTTAGGTGGAGACGTGATTGATCCAGATATGCCGTTAACTTTGGGCAATTGAAGTCCATTCTGGTACTCCGAAGGTGACGGCAAGTCTGCAAGGTGTCTCAAAGTTACGTTCGTTTCAAGTCTAGAAAAAATATAAGGAGAGGAAATCTGTGTAAGTACCAGGTAACTCTTCTTCTTCCGGGCTATCCGGTGTAAATCCCTGGATACTCGGTGGAGGTGACACAGGTGGTATCGACGGTAGCTCTTCGTTGTCAGATTCACCTTCACCCAATGACGGTAGATCTTCAGCTTCAGAATGTTGAGGCGACATCACTTGACTCTGATCAGGTTGCTGAAGTGATAATAATACTTCTTCATCAGATGCATTTAACGAAGGCAGCTCGTCTTCGTCAGATCCGTTGAACGACTGGTCCATTGGTGATAAATCCACTAGAGTTAACAATCAAAACTTTGGCAGTTCAAAGGGAACTATTCAGTCAGTCACTTGAATACTAAACATTCTAGATTACACAGAAAATGTCGGTTCCTTCCACTGATCTGAAGTTGAATAATTTCGTTCAAGGGATTTTGGTAACTCTTTCGGCTGATTCATACTTATAGCCACAACATATTCGACGAATAATCTCAACAAAGCAGCCGAGAAGTGCGTAAAGTAATCTTTTTAATTTAGCCTCTCAAATTCACCTCAGAAATTAAGTTTAGATAACACACCGAGAAAGACATTGTAAAAGATAAACTTTGTTGCAAGAATTTTTACCTTTGGTAATTTTTATCTTGAGGCCGTCAGTAGTGCGAGAGTGTAAACATAAACAAGACTGTGTGCACTCAATGATTCTCTGAGGAGAAGGGCGGGAAAAGCTGTATTCTCTATGACTTTCTCGTTTCATTTGTCGGCAGCCATACTTTTAGCTTGAAAACGTTTTATAGTTAATGCCATAGATGATGATTGCGAATTTCTGATTTTTTTTATTTTTGCCAATTTGTCTATGCTTAAGGTTTAAATTTTTTTGTAAACTCAGATTTTTGACGCATTCTAGTATCCATTAGCAATTACTGAAAGTTGCGCACGTCCTAAGCGACTCAAATGACCTCGAAAAATGGTTAGTTAACGAGATCATTACTTGTTTCAAAAAACTATAAATTTTATTTTCTTTACAATAATACATGACTTGAGAATAATATTTTTAGAATTCGACTAGCAGACACACGCATGAGACGCTTTGCTGTCCACAGCTTTACCCTTCAGGATAGTTACAGGTACTTCAAGCATTAAATTACAAGACAGAATACAAATGCAAAATTGATACACATTATCAAGTCGAGAGTCCCCCACTTGCGAATACAGTTCATGAACATAATGTATTCTGATTCAAGGATGACTAAATTTCTCCAGTGACTTTGTTCCACAAGGTTTCTTGCGGAATTGCTCATTATAGCGGATCCACTTGTTAGAAACTGCAAAAACATAAATAATTTATAATTGCTGATTCTCGGGACTGACATTTTAGCGTTGTACCACTACATACCCCATTTCTCTCCATAAAGTACTGGACAGGCTCCATGCCTAGTATTTTCATCCCCAACACCGCTCTTGTCCAGATTCCACCAAAAAGCCACAGCGCCCTTCTCAGGCCACAGCGTTACTCCGGCCCTTGGAAATACGGTCGCTCCACCAGCTTCTACGTTGCTCAGCTGTAATCATTCCAGATTATTCATTAGGTCAATTAATTATTTATGTTTCTGTGGTTTTCCGGGACTTACGTAGATCATGACAGTAGCGATTCGATCCCCGACGAACTTCTCCCACGGGGTGTACAAATCTTGGTTTGGATTGTTCATCAAATGATCCGTATGAGGTACATACAAGCCGCCAAGCCCATAATTGGCAATCTAAAAATTACAAGTAGAAACTGAAATTTATTGAGAACTTTTATTGATTAGCTTTATTCGCAAACGCTGTAAGTACCTGATAGTCTTCAGCTTCTTTGGCCTCAGATGCTCCGAGTCCCGTCAGTCTTTCAATTTTCTTAGTAATGGACATGAGCAATTTGTCTTCCCAGTCTTTGATCCAGGCACTGCAGAATTAATTTTTGTTTAATCAAGCTTTGCAATTTTTCATATAAGTTCAAGCCACCGAACCCATTATATTTTTACGCTACAAGGTGCAACATTAGCTAATTAAGATTAGGCGCACTTACGTCTTACTGGTACGCACGTTGCTTTTGATAAAAGTACCGTTCTTGGTTTGATGCATAGAATCTTGAAGCTGTTAACAAGGAATTTCAAAGCATTCAGTTTTAAGCAACAAAGAGTAGTGCAGATAAATTTTCTAAATCTATTGTCTATTTTGGTCCAGCTCAATAGGCCAATTTTATGAAAACGAACGCAAAAAATACAAAACATCAACTGTAGTATAAGCAGTTTCCCATCTGGCCCCAAGACTCCACCTTGTTCATCAAAGAGGATTTTTTCTAAAAGGGTAAACTGTCAGGAGCTAACTATACGGATATTTTGAAAAAAAATCTCGTAACTCCCTACTTTTGGCTCACACGCTTCTGACTAACAACATCCAGGTTTTTCCCTTTGTATTGCCTGTGTCTTGACCTGAGGAGCTTTTCATTGAAACCAAAAGTTGAAGAACTTGATCAAAATTATTTGCCTTTATAATTGAAATCATACCTTTGGCTTCCCTAAATTTATGAGTCGATCAGCTTGATTGTGAGTTACAAAATCATGGACGATGACGATATGCGGCGACAGGGAGGCTTCCTCCACCTGTAATCAACCAAAAACTTGTTTGTTATACATTTCAAGGTTCATTTTTATTATAGGCCAAAATTTCATCTAAATTTTACCTTAAATGGGGCTATTAGAGTGTACAAATGCGTCGTACTACGGTAACGACACTTGAGCTCTGCGATGAGAAGCTTGGGCTGAAAGACAATTCAAAAACTGCCGTCAAGCAAAGTTTCTTGGTTAGATTGAACAAGTTTGCAAATTTTACCCTGAGGTCCTCTCCAGCACAAAGCCTTTCGTAATGCTGGAATTCTTCCTCTTGGCTCTGTCGCCGGAAGAGCGCTGGCAGGAACTTCCGGTTTTCCTGAACGTGGTACTTGGCATCCCTCGCCAACTCTGGATTGATGGGAACTGGGTTTGTCTTCCAGTTGGTGCCCCGCGGTCCTTGACGCTCAAGAACGTTGTCATGCTGAAAATAAGGAAAAGACGGAATTATATATTTTTTGACGCTTTTACTATGGCAGCAGCTCGTGCCCCACGGCATTTAACCACAAGTGTGTATTTTCAGACGCGGAACCCAGCATGGGTGTCTGCGTTTCCACAAAACGCATCAATTAGAAAGTGTAAAGGCAAACATTAAATTTTGAACTTAATTCGCAAAATCGAAATGTGTGTGTGAACTGCAAAATCATTGCGGTCCGTAAAAGAGGAAGCTTCTTAAGGCGGGTTCCATTATTATAGCTTCCGAGACCTCATACTGCGCTCAGTCGCTTGAATGATTTCCAACAGTATATTCTTCCCTACTTATCATACAAGGCTTTCTAAATTTTCTGCTTTATAGCGCATGTAATCCGCACCTCAAATAACAAGGTAGTCGATCCATAATCACCACATATTAAAAGCTACTTCTGTGTATAGCATTAACATGGCCATCCGTCACCACCCAACATCAGAAATCGTAATACCGAATGAAGACATGTCATTTGCGAATTTTATTACACGCCGAATACTCTCTCTCCCTTAATGACAAATCCTCGAGCAAAGTGGCTTTCTTGTTCGTGAATTCCCTGCTTATCTGTCAGATGCCAATTCATTGATTAATTTCTCGTTACTTCCGCAAAGAGTTCCACTTGGAATCGCTGCTGTACTTGAATGAGTTTTTGACTTGCTACTTGGACGAGAAGAATGTATCTTTCACTACATGTCTTCAAATGTCCATCAATCAGCAATAACCTCTCGTCCAAATTCTGTACGATTATACACAAACTTGCTATACTTTTAGATTTCTCTGTAATCCATTATTTCTGCTAGACGTCTATTATTCTGTGTTACAACAAAACTTGAGAAATATTTCCCGACACATGTATTTCACAAGGCAAACTGACAGCCAGTTTGGGAAATCAACCGGGAAATATTTTTGAGCCGGCTGACACTTACCACTTCAATTGCAGATCTCAGCGACTTGTGTAGTTCTTGTAGCAAAGTTGTTTGTTCTCTATCATCGGTCGAATTTAATCCGTCTCTGACAGCCACGTCTTCGGCCGTTTGAAGCCATTGGATTGCCCGGTCGTAAAGTCCTTGCGTGAAAGCATGCTTTCCCAGATAGAGCATGTCTTGAGGTGTCAGTCCATGTGTCCCATGGAAAGCTGAAGGAAAGAAACAGCAAACTTCGTTTTAGTTAGTCCATCATGATTTTGTCGCACGAACTCTTTTAGACAGAATCATATGTTTGCATCTAAACTTGATAGCTTTCCTGGTTCATGAACAACAGTTTAATTAGATTTACTTGTACATTATTCACCGTCACGACTTGAGCTGTCCCGAGCCGATATTTGCCAATCACGACTCCTTGTCATGCAGCCTATTATTTATAAACTAATTTCCTCAAACTCTGCGAAACACGAAACAAGAGCAGTAATTATAAGGACAAATCTTAAATTTTCATCTCGGCTTTGAAGCTAAACTAAACATCAGAACAAAAACGAGATTCTGCTAGCTATTAACCAAGTTTTAGATTAACATCGTTTTAAATATGTCGCGTCCTCAGACAATTTATATCGGCAACGTTTAAAATGCCTCGTCACCGACGACCGTGCATTCTGCCTTGAAAAGAAATGATGAATGATGTCGAAGCCAACCGTCATCTTTAAATGCAGTTCCAACAGACTTGACGCAGTATAAATAAAGTTGCATTTCATAAACCTGACCGCTTTTGAAACAGCCAACAAAAGAAGGATGCAGTTTAAATGTCTCTTTAGCGAAACCAGGTCTAGGCGATTGATAATAAGGTTCGCCTTCAAGCAATGCATTATTTGTCCATCTGCTGCCGCTTCATTGCTACCACAAGAGAAAGTACTCTGGTCAGTGCATATACGTTTTTATGTACACTACGAATTACCTGACGGGTTAACAAGAACTTTTTATCAAACTTCTTAAAGACCTCAAGTGCTAAGGATGCATGCTAAATTGCATTTCATAACTTGAAAATATCCACCAACTGCGCTACAGCAGCTACTGCAAATGTTTGTGTACTTGAGGTTGGATGAATTGCAAAATGGCAAATGCATACAAGTCTCACAGTCTGTTCGACGAACCTCTTGAGGAACAAGTCATTATGCTCTGCTCAGTTCTCACATAATTCGACATGCATTAAATTAGGATCATCAAAATTTGGCTCAAGGGTGGAATTAACCGCTATGGCCGTACAAAAGTGCATGGACTCCTGTCGATCTCCACATGACAAAAACTTATTGTGTATCTCCGGTACAGACAAATGTATTTGCAAAAATTGGCAAAGTTTCTTACCTGACGCGTGATGCAGCATCATATGTCTGGGAAGCTCGATGATGCCTTCCGATAGAGACTCCATGTTCAAAGTGTACATGTCCTGTAATCGTACAATCGCGTGTGCGGCTCCCGTCAAGTCTTCTGCCTGCGGGAAGTTGGTGCTTTTTCGGTAAGCTTCAACCCAGTTGAATACCCCTGTAAAAGGAAAACAAACAGTCCATTAATGAACGTGGACGCATCCGCTTACTAATGCCCGGGACTTGCTCATTTCCCATGTACATTTCAGATTCGATTCACGACAGAATTCACAATTTTCCGTATAAGCTCTCGTTGAACCCACATGGGAACAAACTTTGTCGCGAATTTCTCTCAATTCCGTAGACACAAAGCTGTCCAACTGGTAAATATTCATGAACTGAGATCTAGAAACGGGTAAAAAGTTGAAACCTGATAGACCCTCGTCACCTCGCACAGCCATTAAAATACAAGCTCGTCAGAATATGGTCCGGAATATTCTCGTTCTTTAATGGGTTCGCACTGCTGACTTCCAAGAGACAAAATATATATGAATTTTCAGCATCTGTCTCCAGCTTTAATGTAAGTTGCATCCATCACATTTTCATAATTACCAACATTTTTGCTCCTGCTCAATTTATTCGGTCGTAGATCCCGAACCATAAACCTTTGTTAAAATGCATGTAAAGATACTGCGCTGAATTTCCACCAGAATAACAAAATAAAATTTTGCTCTGACTTTAGAATTTCGCGAAACTCATTTCATTCCAGAAGCTTTACATTTTTATAAAACTGTCAGACAAAGCTTCTCAAAAAGTCCACCTTTCCCAACCCAAAATGTTGCGTTCATAAAATCATGGACGATGACAGCCGTGGTGAATCTTCATTTAACAAGCTTTTAGTTCCAACTCGTGAAAGCGTAAACAGTCATATGCGTATTTGCTACTTATCTTCTTTTGTCAAAATCTCGCCTTCTGTCGTAAATCACCGGCATACATAAGTTCAAGTTTACAGACAGTCAAAATTCTCTTGCTTCCTTTCAAAAGTATTTCTTGTCAAGATGGCCGAAAATTTCGCGGGTGTCAGTTGACATCAAAGAACCGTTTCTGTCTACACCTATGTATATATCTTTGCAAACATTAGCCGGCCAAAACTTCTGTTAAGGTTACGCTGACACCCAAATATCATTTGTCTGACAGAGATGACAAATTCTTGTCAACAGGTCATCGAACAAAATTGTTGAATTTTAACAAGTTTGGCAATGCTAGTTCTGCAAAAAATATATACCGTTACTTGCGCACATGCACGTTACCTGGCAATTTCGGTAATGGAAATAACTGTTTAATTACTCTTTTGACCTTCCGTATATCCACATGTCTTTTTGAAATTACCTGGAGCACCGTATATATAATGGAATTGCGTTCATTTATATGACATGGCTCAAGTCGCTTTTTGACAGCCCCGCTTAAAACTCCCATTTCATCCCACAGACATTGCCATTAACGTTGCATAAGCTGACACTAACTGAGAATGACGGGTCAAAATGCACAATTCACTTACTCCTAATCTTCTCCATCAGCATTGTCTGCTCTGCATTTATATACACGCCCCAGTCATTCCCGTCGGGCAAAATCACCTTCATAATCTAATTTCTGCAATCACGTCCACGTCCATCCTTCATAACCCTCCTTGATCTATATGAAAGTAAAGAATCTTGACAGCGCGCAAAAACTTTCATACCCAAGCTCATATATTTTTAAGATAGAAATTCTCATACTGACCAATAACGCTCAACAAATCAAGATTAACATTTCCCAAATAAAACAAACGAATACAGCAATAACTCACATCCAATTATATACTGCCCACCGATTTACTGTAAATCTTCACACCTAAACTAATCAAATTAATTACTCCACAACTGCATATCCACTAATTAAGAAGCGAAGAGCCGTTCTACTCCGGTGCTTTCACAAAGCTTCAACCTTTTGCTTGAAATACCCCAACAATGCATTTACCAAAATGGCAAACTGGCATCCCGCTTTCGGAATTATAAGAATAACAATCACGCAGTACCACCACCGAAATCAAAGCATTCACCACGACCAAGACGCAACAATGGCCTATTTTTCTTTGTCACTGTCTGACATTAACATTGTCAAAACATAAACACACACCTTCTGACAATGTCGTGCTCCTCGCGGCGGTTTCAATTAGCTTCTTAATTCAATGAAGATCAATCTCTGCAAGACCTCAAAATATTCCTCTCACTCACTCTGACTCAAGTCATGATTAATTAACACTTTGAACGAGTTCAATGAGTAGTTAAAGACCCTCACGTACCCGGCAGATGAGCAATAAAAAAATTAAACGGCGACTACAAAAACCTATGTAAACACAAGCTGCAAAAAGCCAGTTAATGATTTCAGTCATTTGACATGCATTAAAACCGATTCATCACGATTATGTTATTTATTTGTCAGCTTTTTATTGTTGTTCCTGCAACCTGGATTCAGAATCCAAAGCTTTTGTCACCTCAGGCAAACGTCATTAGTCCCACATTTGTTTTTCACACCGTCTTTCCCTAACCATAAGCGGAGATTCCCGCTTTTTCGCAAACGCAAATTGCCATTCTGGTTCCCACTCGTTAAATACCTTGGGCACGCATATTCTTCATATTTACTTGATGCTCGCTTATTAATTTCTTCTGGTAGTCAGCAAGGAATGGAAATTCGCAACTCATTCCACGTCTTCTATGCCTGCTTATTATTCCAATATGCATCCGTCCAACCAAAATGGCCCGAGCGGGCTTTAATAATATTTTGTCTTTTTCTTCCTCTTCTTCCTGATCGGAAGTAATCTGCAAAAGACTCTCTTTCCACCTGATTTATTTCTTTTTCCAAGTCACCTAGCAGACATCAGGAG
>JAQGBJ010000452.1:0-41291 GCA_034698345.1 Sphaeridia pumilis | reverse complement strand
TTTGACAATCCGGCCAGCGCCCAAGCAGCCATTCAGGCGATGAACGGCTTCCAAATCGGCATGAAGCGCCTCAAGGTGCAGTTGAAGCGACCCAAGGATGCCTCGAGGCCGTATTGATCCACGAGTCGACGACGACGCTCCCTAACGGAAGAAACTCTCCTGCATCGTTTCTTGTGATTTCCAAAGTGATTGATGGTCGCTGCTGCTGCATCTGTTGTAGCTGATTGAAATTTGTTGATTGTTGTTAAAAAAAACTCTCTTGTTATGATTTGGACGGGTGCGTAAGGGAAAGAAATCGACGACGACGACGTCTGTCTGTGACAACTGGAAGCTCCTCTGAGACTGATAAGTGTTTTCATATCCAAGTGTCAAAAAGGGACAAATCTCGCTAAACAGAAGAAACAATTGCCAAAATACTACAACAGTGTCGGTGGGTGGTCAAGAGTGAATTTGCTTTCTTTTCAACGCAACATAACGTGTACGATTCAGCAAACACACGACAAAAACCATGTAAACACAAACACATACAAATGCTCTCATATCCAATTGATTTTGACAAAATTTTGAACAGTGATTTGTGCGATACCGCTGCCGTATTTGAAGCAAAAGTGATTGAAGCCTTGGATTTTAAAGGCGATTTGGTGTTTTGGATGCGTATATCTTTGTTGTGAATTGTCGTGTACTTGAAGGGCGGAGTTGAGGATCGACAGTATACGCTGGTATTGCCACAAAAGTGTGAAATACAATCATGAAAATATTTATAACAGAAACAAAGGTTATCAAAATGTAGTTAGAACAAGAGCAGAAGAATATCTAATTTATATACAATATATTTGCATGGAAAACATAGAGAAGAAGAAGAAGCGCAGCGTATAGTTATTATATTGCTACTGCTATTGAATACATAACAGCCTATGACTATAACAAGGAGGTAGATGCAGAATTGCTAAAAGTAGCAGCTAGAAAAAGTAAATTTCAAAATATCATCATTATCATCAGTAAAAAAGGAAAAATAATAATAATACGCACCTATGTAGAAACAAAGTAAACTCAACTGTCTGAGGAAGGAACAATCAGTTTTGCAAAAATTTACCTGGCGACTACGCAGCAAGTAATGGTTTAATAGGCAGAGGAGGATGGAAGAGGCGCTTAGGGTGATGTAAAATGCCAACTTTTTTAGTTTTTAGTCCAGTAGTTTGAAATTGTGTTCTTATATTTGTCTGGTCAAAAATTCTAGAAAATTCTATAATTTCTCTGGCAGTAGCTACAATTCTTTTGCTTCTTGGAGACCTCTCAAAATATCACGATAATTTGTAGCTTTAAATAGATGAACTTTTCTAGTCGTGGAAGGCCAAAGGTATATTTGGAAGTAAGCACCACAAGTACTTATTTGAAACAAGCCAGAAGCTTATTAGCGGTACTGTATCGCGGAGGCGATTTAACGGCATATAAGATATAACATAAGAAATTTACACTTACGGAAAAGCACTTTGATGGCTGACGATATTACCGAAAAGTATTGCGAATTGTATATAAGTCAAAAAAGTATAGACAAGATTTGTGCGAAAGTGGAAACTTACTGTGAGAATGAAAAAAAGTATTATTATTAGGTTAGGGTAACCTAAACCTAACTCTAACCTAACCCTAACCTAACATGGTCGTTGTACTTTACGGCTTTATACTAATTTAATATTTTTCTAGTGTGAGCTAGGATTTATGGACAAGCAAACATTTTCGCAACCTTTGTAAAAACTTGCGAAAAAATCGCGTAAGGTTTCATATAGGCTCGAAGAATATTATTTGATGTAACCCAAGAGTACAAGTGGACAAAAGAAGCTCTTGCTGAAGGCCAAATTACTTGAATTAGTAGCTTCAGATTGTGCACATTTCTATTCAACTCTGCTGAAGGTAAAAGTTTTAGGTTTAGGCTTGAAACTTGGAGAAAGCTTGCCTTGGCTATTCGAAAAGTCGATCGCGACTTGGCTTGATATCAGTAAAAAGAGGAAAGTAACTTTTATTCGCCGTAGCACTAAAAACAACTACTTAAAGTAAACGTAAGAAAGCCGTACACGCAAGTTTCCAAGATTGGAGTCAACCGAAAAGAATGAGGAAGACCATCATAAGTGTGGTAGTGAGTAGAAGAAAGTTTTGAAATTTAGCAATATAGTTGTACTATATAGCGATAGAAACTGTAAGTCTATATTTTAGATTGACATCCAATAGGCAAAGTTAGCCGAGTAAACAATAAATACATAAAATATTATAGGACATTTTTAGTTGATACACTTTTAGCCAATTCCCGCCATAAATGAAATGATTGCGATATACGATGCGATGCTATCAGAAACTTGTAAATTTAGGAAAGGATAAGAAACCTGTTGTAATACATGAGGGTAATATAAAAAGTTGTTGTCGAATTATGAGAAATATATGGGAGACGAAGTTTATAATTTTGTTGATTCTACTGCTGGTTCTTCTTGAATGTGAAGATGACGTCCCACATGTAACGTGTGAGTTTCAGAGCTTTCTCTAGTCTGTGCGAAATTTTGTGTCATGGTTTCGTTTCTGTGAATTGGCGTAAATTGTTTGTTTTTTGGTTACTAGAAAGGTACATAAAAAGTGCATTGATTGCAATATCTTGTAAAAAGCGGGAATTCTGTGTCTGGTTCTTACGAAATATGATTGTTGATTTGGTGTTATCAAACTGGAACTTGTTCGCTATCTTGTCAGCATATCAAAAAGTGTATTTCTTGTAAAGTAGCTGATTTGATGGGGTGACAACAAATGGTATTACAACTTGGTGAAGAAATGAAAAGAATACGCTAATGCTATTAATGTAAGGCCATTGCAAATTTAGGTTAGGAGAAAATATTATTATTACAAAAACTACTAACTATTGTAAGTTAAAATAGAAAATAGCGAATTGTTCTCGGACCGACTTGACTTTTACAGGCAGCTTTGGCCTTCAGGCTACAAAAAGAATGGATAATTAACTAACGCAAAAATACCAAATACAGATAAATTACCGAGGACTTTGTAAAAGTAAATGCAGAGCTTGCTCTTTTGTAAATATTTAAGGGATGATACAATAAAGAAAAGTTTTTCAGAAAATGAATACATATTCACTGTTGTTCTATGAGTAGTTTGAAACGGTACGAGGCGCGGAGCTTCTGTTGTTGTTGTCGGGCGGAGAAAAGTGAACTGGAGAAGCCCTCAGAAATCTCCCGTTTGTTTACATGCAATGACATACGGAGTTGGAAGTACCGACTCCGTACAAAGAATGGAGCAAAATGGCCAGGCAGGACGTGATTCAGGGCATGTTTAGGGCAGCCAAGAACAAGAAATTTTGAAACTGTGATTTACTTTGGTAGACTTTATTACTTTGACGTTATCAATATCTCGACAAGTGACATGTCTTGTTGTTGATTCTTACTTTTTACTTAAATATTAAATAATACTAGCAGCTACAATTAATTAAGAGAGGCGCAGTGCATATGAACAAAAAATATTACACAACAACTTTGACAGGTGCAGCTTTTCTTATTCTCACGTGATTGCATTCTTGACTATCATCAAGTCGTCCGAGACTTGCAAAAGGGCGCACACTACATTCAATTCTCACTACTTCAGATCATACTTTCAAGTCTTTCTTAACTTCACCTATTTTAATGTCCTACTACAAACTGTCCATTCCAGGGATTAAAGCTTGATTAAACTATAGAATCGGTCGACTTCTTCACCTCACTTTTAATCATATGTCTGTATCGATTGACTACGTTGCTCTTCCTTTTTTGATGTCTCACAAACCGTTTCGAAGGATTGACTTCGGGTGAGCAAAGAAGCATTTTTTGGAGCTGTTGATTGTTAAATGTTGCTAAAATTAAAGTATATCGAGCGAACCTACTTGCGTTCCATATCCAAGCACCCTGAACTGTGAAGAAATAATTTAAAACTTGTTGTTCTTGTCCAACAATGATATGGCGTCTTCATTTACTGTATACTGACTGACTGACGAGGAATAAAGTTTCTGACTGAGAGACAACTTTTAGACGACGACTCCTCCTCTCCTCTCAGGAACCTATAATGTTTTTGATTATCGATTAAAGTATTGCTGTGACATGTCAGCTGAGGCAGCTGTTGCTCCGGAAGAAAAGGGATTCGTCGACTGGTAGTTGGCGAAGCCTTGGTCAGGCTGTTGCTGCTGTGGCACTTGCTGCTGCCCCTGTTGATGATGGTCGTAGTTTTCGAGGCGCGAGTTGGAGTGGACGCGGGGAATGGAGCCAGGTACGCCATGAGGTGCCAAGTGGGCGTTTTCCTCGGCCGCGACCATGTGCGGGTCGTACTGCTCGGGGATTTCGGAGATGAACCCGCCCGCATCCTTCTTGTAAAAGTTCATAAAGACAAAGACGGCGAGGGCGATGAGGCAGAGGAAGCCGTAGAAGCGGAACGTCCACTGGGTGCCCTTGGAGTAGACGAAGAAACCGCCGAGAATGGCGCCCATGCCGCGACCGAGTCCGTGATGAAGTCCTTGCAGGAGAGACGAGCCCGACTGTCGAAGTTCCGGTGGCGTGTTGTGGGCCAAGTACGAGGAACAGGCTGCCCAGACGGCCGCGTGAGTTATTCCTGCCGACCGCAAGAAGAAGAACAAGATTGTTAAAAGTTGATCAAGATAAAGCAGGAGGAGAAGAAGATGGAACAAAAGTTGGAAAGTTTCCCCGATTCAAAAGTATTAAAGCGGAGGATAAAGTCATTAGAAAAGAAAGTTTCAAGTGCCGCAATCAACAGTTGGAAGACCGCATGCATACTTTCACTTTTCGCTCTGACATTTTCAAGAGGCTCGACAAGAGTCCTGCGGTTTTGCTAGATTTACTTTTGAAGCCGACAAAGTTTGTACGAAGGCGAATAAAGGAGCATGTCGTCGGCTAATTGGGCAAATTGCGCTCGAAATTCTATGGCTATGTACGAGGGAGAGTTAACAAGCTGAAAAGATGACGAGCTTGTCGAATGGCCATTGTCGTTGTAAAGTCCGGGAGCTCAAATAATAATTCCGGTGCTATTATCTGAGGACAAAAGTTGTGAGTCAGTGGTGGCTGAATAAAGCTCCTTCTGGGCCAACTGATAACGAAGAAGAAGAAGCAAGGTGGGTAGGGAGAGGCGGGAAGAAAAAGTGAAAAGAGACCGCCGGGTAACGAGAGAAAAAGAGGAGACAGCCGCAACTTTTCAAGTCGGGAGAAAGTTTCTCCACGAGAACCACAATGGAGAAACCTGGAAACTTTCCGACCTTAATAAAGTCGTCCTCGTCGTCGTCGAGACATGCAAGATATGCGCCTTATATGCACGTAGTTGCCTTCTTCTTTGAGAAGATCTCGCAGATTGTTATGAGAAGTTGCCTTGTCGCAACCAAAACATAATTTTTACCTGTCCTGTCTTATCTGTCTGAACCACAGGAGAGAAAGCGGAAAATGTGAATGAGGAAGGCGAGCGGAAGCTGTTAGTTAATCTCGAGTAGGACCCCGAAGAATCAACTGTTTCCAAAGTCAAGCCAAACATAACAAAAACAAGCTTTTCTCCCAGCATCATTATCCGAAAATAACGAGCGAGAAATTGATGAAGGCTTATTGTTGTTTCGACGAAACGGGAGCAGCGGGCATATAACGAGCTCCCACACCCGCCCGTTAACAAGGTTCCGCGCCGGCAGAAACGGAAATCCGGATAAATGTGTGGGGAACTGACAGCTCCAACGACGACGACAACGACGACGACGGTATATAATTAGCTCAATCGGGAAATCGGGGCCTTCGCAACCTTGCCGTAACGATGCCAAGAGAGACAGACAAAATTCTAGCTGAGCATAGACGACAGGATTTCGGAGAGGCCCAAAGAAGAAACACTGTCTGTGGCCGTTGGAGCGTATAAATATTTCATGAAATCTTGTTGAAATCCGTCCCCAGTGGAGTAGAGAAAGTGATGCTGATGAGTCTTGAAATTGCCCGAGCTACAACGTGGGGAAAGCGTGAGAATGGAGCAAAATGTGTGGTCTTGTAGTCGGGATTTGAAGCGAAAGTGATGATGGTAATGTGGCGAGAGTCATGTACGAGAAGCTTTCTCATTCTCATTTAATATTTAATTTCGTTCTTATACTTGGGCAGAATCGAGTGGCTATAACGCGTGAAAATTGAATCCGAGATTCGCAGGGAACAAGAAACTGTGATGGACGCTGTCTCTGATATATACCGGTTTAATATGGTAATTCCGCTTAATGGAATAGCCGCAAGAAGCTATTTCGGGGCTTAGCGAGCGAAATATCAATCGACATTTTATGCTGTAAGTTGAGTTGAGGCTGCTGAGAGCTCCAAGGAATTTTCGGATTGGGAAAGCCAGGCAACTATTTTCTGAGAGACAGACAAATTCCAGTGTACACAAAACGGCTTGGTTTGGTAAGAACAAAAAACCATGCATGCAGTGCCGTAACCTACTGCGAGCGCCATCTACCGGCAGCGGCGACAGCTACGGCGTTTCGTTGCTATCAACGCTAGGGTCTGGAGGGGACGATGACGAAATGCGATACGGGTGTGAGTAGAGTAGCGAAGTCGAAGCTGAATCAATATTCTGAGCTACATTCGACTCACCTTGAACAAATTCGAAAGGCAGGACCCACCACGGATTGGTCAATGCAGTAATGTAGAGGAACCGAAGGACGTTGCAGAAAAGTCCGATGCACAAAACTTTGATGTGACCCAGTTGACCGATGAAAGTCGAGCTGAAGAAATAGGCGAATACTTCGGAAACGTGGTTGATGACTGAGGCTAGACCGAAGAGCGTTGGAGAGCCTCCAAAGTCCTGTAATCGAAATATATATGAGTTTCTACAAGTATTCCTCCGAGAGCCCTTCAGAAATTGATATTTTGAAAACTGACCTGCAAGTGCCAGAAGAGGAAGGTGAAGATCAAACCGATTCCGACTCCCATCAACCACGCAATGACCAAGAAGGCCATGCAGTTGGGCGTCTGAAAATGACGGAGCACGATAACCCATTCGGGGAGCTGGCGGTTGGTTTGGGCAAAGACTGTCGTTTGCGGAAGGCCTTCCGAAGTGATTTTCTGAAGAAAAAGCGATTATATCACTTCAAAGCTATGAATTGAGGATCATGTAAAAAAAGTTTCGGCTTACCGGCTTGTTGTCAATGTCGATGGTTTCAAAGCCGCCATTTGGGTTCTGTTGTTCAAGTTCAATTCCCGGGATGGAGACCTCAGGCATCTTCAACCTCCACGCAAGTAAAGTAGCGAGTCCCATGAGAACGACGAAGATGGCAAAGCAAACCGTGTAGTTTTTCTCCTGGGAATTGATAAAATGATGTTGTTTTTAGCTGAGCTACTCGCCGTGGATCCAGTTACGTGACGAGTGGCTTAGCAAAATTGTCGTCGAGGGAGCACTTGGGGCGGGTAATGTACTCGGTTCAAATAGCAAGAAAAATGTTTGAATTTTGATACCTCTTTCATAGGTTTGCACTTGCGGTCAGGAAAGGTTGAGTGATCCAAGGCAATGCCCATGAAGAACATGGCGACGGCCCAACCCGCTGACCCGAACATTCTCTGGTGGCCGTAGCGCGAACCGGCTTGGTCGCCCAGAACCGACAGAACCGCTGAATCGGCCAAGACTAGCGATGGAGATGCCAAAGCCTCGCCAGCGATGATCAGAAGCAGCAGTAGAACGAACACCTGGACAAAAATCGCAATTAGTAAAGAGCATTTCTGAAGTTTGAAAACAAGAAGCCAATCTCACCTTGGTGCAGTCATCCTTCTTGAAGACTTGACTAGAGAAGCTGGGGCTGACCCATTTGTCGTGATCTGTTCCCTTCTCGTAGTTGTCAGCGTAGGAAAGTCGGAGTGGAGATACTCCAGGAGCGGCCTTGGGAAGTCCTCGTTTCGTTCTAATTTTCGGTTCAAGTTCAATATCAACAAAGTCCTCCATGCCTGGACTTTCCATTAGGTTTTCATCGGGATGAGCGAAAAAGTTGGGCGCTTCACGCTTGGTGATACCGCCTTGATATTCTGGGGCTTTGATTAAAGTTGTGGTTGAGTTGATTCGGTAGATGCAGGCGACAGGTTCGGGCTGGATGAAGCCAAGAGGGAAAGTGAACAGGATCCAGCAGAGGAGCGAACCGATGAGAGCGGCTTTCGCCTTACCTTTTCTAAAAATCGTTAATCAAATCGATGAAAAAGTTTGAAAAAAAGTGGAATCAACATCTCAATTAACTACTCACCTCTCGGCCTGAGCGACAAAGAAGGGCGCGGCGAAGTACTCGACAAGCGGCCGACATCCAGACAGGAAACCCGCTTGAGCTCCGTTCAAGCCGAGTTGCTTGAAGAAGACGCCCATCAGCGGAAACAATGAGCCGAAAGCCGCATAGACGAAAAAGTAGAATCCCTGCAAATATTTTGAAATTTAAAAATTATAAATTACAAGATACATTTTCGTTTGTTTTTGTTACTGACCTTAGCGATGACCAATTCAGGTTCCAGGCCTCCGACCAAAGTTTCCAAGAGTTCAGATTTGCCTCTGATTTTCTTGGAAGAGTCGACAGGTTCCGGGTATTTGGTGACATCGACCCAGCCGGATGCGTTGGGGTCTTGAAAGGGTCGCGAGCCCTGCGGCATCCCACCGCCGCCCGAGAAGTTGGGCTGCACCGTTTCTCCATAGACTCCACCCGATGGCTCCATTGCCTTGTCGGTTTTTCAAGAACAAGGCTCTCTTTGAATTTGTTTTTGAACCTCAAAAAGACTGGTTGTGGATCAAAACTTGTAATTCAGTGTATCATAATTGTTTCAGAATTTAAAAATACTTGTGTGAATGGATTCTACGGGCAACTAGGAACCGTCACACTCACACACTCACAGTCACACACACTTGACACGGGGAATTTGTCGTTAGAAGAAGACGACGAGGGAGTCTGGCTGGGCTAATAGCGCTGCTGACGAAATGACTATTTGCTTGCTTTGTGTAGTAGTAGCGTTTGAAGGGTGGAAGAAGATGAAAGTGGGAAGGAAAAGGCGAGTCAACTTGCTTGGCTGCCGTCGACGGAAGGAACGGGGAAAGCAATGCAGAGAAGAGAAAGTCGGGTGTGGAGGATTCCGTGGGTCTTCGTTGGCTGTGGACCTCGGCGCCTTCTTGGGCCTGCTCAATCGATAGGACGGAAGGAGCAGAGGGGAAACGCTCGGCAATGCTTCTGATTGCAGATTCGAGAAAGCTGCCCAACTCAAACAAGCAGGCAAACACCTGCTTTCACTTAAGGTTTCGTTAGCAGGCGAGTAATATAGGGTAACGCTGGACTCCGGCGTTGAAGGGAACGAATTGCAAAAGCGCTATAAGAGTGTGGTGTATGGTTTGCTATTTCTCTCGATAGATCGCCTCTCAACAAAGTTTCTTGTGAACAAAGTAACAGCGACTATAAAAGAAAGCGGTGCCACTCGAGACGATATTATACATGCGCGGCGGCTATGGCTTTCGGTTTAAAATGCAACGTAACATTTCCTCGAGAGTGTTGGCTGAGGCTCCGAGGTCTCGTCTCAATGACGTATGCAGTTTTATGACGACACATCGAAGGTCTCCAGAGCATCTGTCATCTGTCAAGGCGGTTTCAGTGCTAAAAGAGCTGCATTGACATTGAACCCGGTGAAGGTTGGAACTCAGGATCGAGCGGTGGACCTGAAATGCAATGCAATGGATTTTGACTGCGGTACTGACTTACTCAAGTTACATTTGGAAGCACTACCTTGTGCTGGTTCTTCGAGATATTCGTATTGAAAAAGCATCGTTTCAACTTTTAAATCTTGAATTATCAAAGTCATCAAAGACGACGACGACATTGCAATCGTCAAGTAAACTGATTGGATTCAAGTTTTGTGGTCAATTGATGGTCAATTATCGCAGCGTTAATGACAATTGACGCTGCGAGCGACCGACTGACTGTGAGTGAGTCAAGAAGCAACGTTTGATTATGTAGATCAAGTAGCGAAAGGGTTGAAGCGAGAAATCCTTGATAAACAATCCAAGTCATGACGTCAGCAGCTGTGCGAGAATTGAGCGTCACGTACTGCGCAGATGGAAGTGCATTTTCATGCTGAATCTCCTCACACGCCAACTCCTCGTGAGGAGCTGCAGACAATGGAGAGTTTGAGTTTGCCATGTTGAAGAAGGGACGGAGGAGAGAGAGGGGACGAATCTGGCAATTCATCGTCGACTCCCCTTTTGCTCCCGCACCATTTTCCTTCAGTGTTCATTTTGTTGGCGAGGAGGACGACGACGTCGGGAAGCTGTGAAACGGGGACGCGAGGGTGATTAATTGCAATTAAAACACTTTAAAGTGCACGCAAAAGCTCAGTTCACTCAACATTGCTAGCTCTACGATCATCTAACAGGTTTTAGTTGGTTCTAGAACTTAAAGCAACACATTTTCAGCCCTAAACTAGACAGTTTTCCCCACAGCTTCTGGTCCGTAGGAAAAGAGCATTTTCATAATCCACACTGAAATTCAGGCAGAGCTCGTCTAGCTTCTGAAAAAGTGACTCATCCATTCCCACGTTCTTCAGTCAGTGCTCCAAAGTAAGTGCACGAAATCTAGCATATTTGGACAGAAGAGTTTTCCAAGGAGCTGAAAAGGTATTGTGCAACCTAACCTCGATATTTCGTAAGAAATCTTGGTCAAGTTCTGGGAACTTGCGACGACCAGGCACGGAATTGGGCTGGAAACGGCAGTTGGTAAGTGAATTTCGTATGGAATTTTGAAAATTTTGTTGGATTTGTAGTGGAAAATTTGCAGTTTTTCAAGATTGTGTAAGAGGAAGGTAACGTACATAATACAAAGGAAGGATGGCGATATTCGAGCTGCATATGCTTTGCTTGAGGCTGTGGGAGAGAAAACGACAGGGAGACGAGAGGAGAACGTGTGTTGTCCATGTGATGATTCAGGAGGAGAGAGAGAGGATGCATGGTTAACGTTGTATGCATTATAATGGGTTGGTGAGGAGAGAACGAGGAGGGAAACCAGAGAGGAGGACGAGGTGAGGCGGCGTGAGAGGTGGGAAGCGTTCCATTGTTCGTGTACAGTCTGCTTATAGGGATCAGCTGATAATGGACTTGGACGGCTACAGGCTGTAATGCACGGAGCTCGTGTGGTTGCCTGTTAGCGTGGTGGGACGCTTTTTGGCCGAGAACAAAGCGCAAGTTGTACATGTTCCGAGAATTGCACCGTGCTCAAGCAGTTTTATTATTGTCGTCTGCTGGCTCATGGTCATATCCTCAATATTTCCTGCTAGCAACGCTTTGTTGGGCTCTTTCTCTCGTCAGTGTCGTAATTTTCATGAAATTAATCCACATTTATGATCAGTAGCTTGTGGGATACGACAGAAAATTTCGAGTTCATTCGTTAGATTCAGTTTCAGTAGAGCGGATGGTAGGAATATTTCTTGAGGATTTGTAGAAGCCTAGGAATACTGTGGAAACCAAACTATTCGAAATTCTTGCAGAAATACCTTTGTGTTTGGTGAAGCAGTCGTGTTATGGTTCAATCTGGTGCTTTGAAGGTGGTTTGGGTAGTTTCAAGTTGACGAAGGCAGAGGTAAGCTGGTTTGTTTCGAAACTAACATTAATCAGGTTAGATTGAAATGTAATCCATGCTGAACTTAGTCGTAGCCGTATCGATATCATTTGAAACTTGATTGTTATTCTTGTAAAAGTTACAAAATGACTAGTGAATTGTTATGTTGCAGTTATGCTTCAGTAATGTCATACAGTGCGGATTCTAGCAGATGACGCTCTCGAGTTGCATTTAGATTTTAGTTTCTTGATCTATATTATATATTTGTTTGTGTTTGTTGTTGTCCTCTGCAATCTACATGTGATGGTATGATGATCGCTGGTCAGAAGGTGGAGGTAGAGCTTGGGCAGAAGAAGCGAAGCGTTGGTTCGAATGGTGTACAGATGATGTTTCTGGCAGGAGGATAGAGCTACTTTTCTCTTCTAACTAAGCTTCCAAAGCTAGAATATTAGGGCAATCTGTGATCTAGTTTCAACGAGTGCGTTTTAGCTGGTTCAGGCTGTTAGGAGCAGCACGGAGAGTAGTTCAGTCAGCGGCTAGCAAAACAAACTTGTTTTGTATTTTGGGCTGGCAGTGAGTTGAAAAGTGACGTAAGAAGTGTGTCTACAGATAGTCTTTGCGACAAAGGTCAACTTTTCTTGTGTGTGGCATATGCGAAAATCCCTTGGCTCAGGTACGGGATGCAAAGGTTGAACGGGTGAAGGAGGTAAAACTGGCAGATGGCCGAGTGTGATGTCGTATTTTGTTCAGTAGAATGTTCGGTACATCATGTGTACTTCGATACGGTGTAGTCGACATTTCGAATGTTGTTTTTGAAAGGTAATCAGTGATTAATGCCGGGTTTTATTTTTGTGTTGCAGATTGCAGTTTGTGAGACGAGATCACTTTGAAATTGGCAAAATGGAAAGAGACGAAATTCCGAAAACCTTGTGCCGCTCAGGCTGTGGATTCTACGGTTCCAGCGCTACCGATGGGCTGTGCTCTGTGTGCTTTAAAGAAGTCTTGAAGAAGAAGTGCTCTCAACCAACGGGCCCGTCTTTGGCTTCGACCATGAATTCTGCGAGCTCTGCCGCCGCGGCTGCTCTGGCTGACCAATTGGTGGCTGCTGCTGCTTCCCCCGCTGTTCTTAGTGCTTCGTCTCTTTTGGATCCTCAATTACCTGCTGCAGGCACTGCTGTAGCTCCTGCTATTCCTGAGGTAAGGACGAGCTTCAGCTTGAAATGTTACCCTAATCCCGGATTGAGATTGTGGTCTGAAACTAATGATGTTGATTTGATTGCTGTAGGAAACTCAACCATCTCCAGAGGCTTCTCAAGCTCCTGAAGAGCAAAAGCCTACCAAACCCAAAAGTCGATGTGATACATGCAAAAAGAAAGTGGGCCTGACAGGTACATATATACCGAAAGTTCATGCTGATCTTCATAAATGCTGTTATCTCACTAACCAGGGTAATTCTTTGTCATACAGGATTTGACTGCCGTTGTGGAGGACTATTTTGTGCTGTACATCGCTACAGTGACAAGCATGACTGTAGTTACAACTACCGGGAGCAAGGAGCCGCGGAAATACGCAAGAACAATCCTCAAATTATGGGGCAGAAGATCAATAAGATTTAAGTAAAACTACTATCAGTAACATCGCAATTCTAACGTTAAGTGTAGGATATGTTTTTTATTAATACTTAAAATAAGGTAGCGGTATAAACGTAAGTCTATTTACAACAGCCACAATGTAATAGTTACAGACACACGAAAGTATGAAAAGACGACTAGGCAGTGACATGCTTTAGAATCCAGGATCTAAACTTGGAAATTCTTGTACATACTCCAGGCATGTTTGGTTCCGCACAGCCAATACCCCAGGAAATGATTCCAGCTAGGAAGTATCGATTGTCCGCTCCGCGAACTTGTAGTGGGCCTCCACTGTCTCCCTGTGTGTGCAAGAAAAATTCAAGTTAGATTTACCCGTTTTGTAGAATTTCAAAAACCTCTTGTAAACATTTCTTTATATTCTCTGAAGTGAAGTTCAGCTCTTATTCAGTTTGAGGGTTTAATTTGTCCTTGTGTATCCTTTATCTCTATTTCGCCATTGTTACTTTCAAGCCTAACGAATTGTAGATCGCAGCGGTAATAAAACTGGACGGACAATAAGCAAAGATGCGAGGAAAATAGCACAAAAATGGAACGTAGTTAACACGGTATCGTCCAGAAGCAATGTGCCGTTCCTTGAAAGTTTGGAGATTTTAGTTGCAAAGGTCTATGGCGATATTTAGGAAAGTTAAAGAGTCAGTCAGTACGACACGATAACTGTATTTTTAAGTCGCTCAAGAAGATGTTGCTGATGTAACAAGCTACTGTTTTGTAGTAGGCTAAAAGATTGTACAATTTTGGGTTTAAAAGCTTCGGGTATGATGTTTCCGTTAATCGGATTCAGGCTTCTTGCAATTTTTTGTTTTCTGCTCTACCGTATATACATGTATTACTAATGTGTGCGATGCGTGTAGTAGGCCTTAACTCTTTGTCTTAATTTGAGGGTTTGAGAATTACTGGTAATGAAGCAGGTAAAGTTTCAAATGCATCTACTGCTGTCCTTGATATTTACCTGTTGTCCGTAAAATATTGTAATCACCATTGGTGTCTGTCGTAGTGTAAGACATACTGTGATTTTGTCTATACTGTAAAAGAGTCGATAGGTTAACGTGTGTGCAAGGTTTATATTACTACTGATCCTAGACTGGTGAAGCAGCGTACGAATGTGAAAAGTTGTGACTAAGCGAATGAAGGGATCGTTGTAAAAATACTCTACCTGTGTTTTGATTTATGGTTTCGATAGTTAGTATCATAGACAGCATAATTGTTCCTTACCTGACAACTGTCTTTGCCACCATTTTCATGGCCAGCACAGATGAAGATGTCGGGAATGTGTTCGACTCGGTTAGACTTGAGAAACATGTCTCTGCATTTGGAGTTGCTCAAAATAGGGACTTGGACATGCTGCAAGTGTGAGGGCAGCGGTCCGCCTTCGCTCAGTCTTCCCCATCCTGAAACGGTTGCATTTTCGTTGATAAGAAGGTCGTCATTGCCCGGGAGGCAAATTGGGCTGATGTGTGGAGTTAGGATGACAGGCTTCTCCAGTTTTATGAGAGCAAGATCGTGTTCATAAGTAAAAAAGTTGTACATGGGATGGACAACCTGTAAAATAGAAAGGAATCAGTATTTTGTCAACCGTAAATGTCACGTTTCCAGCCAGATTTCTTTGTTCGAGTGCCGTTAATCGATAAAAAACAGTTGGAACAACAATACGACATTGACCTTCGGATAACTGGACTCTGATGATTGATGGAGGCTCAAAATAGCAGTTGCTGTAAAGGCAAAGGTGTGAAATTGGTGGACCTTGAAAGGTACTCGCTTTTGAGCCGTTTGAAGTTCGTGAGTCGGAACCAGATTCCTCCGCCTTGTCCGATTTTTCACGTTGCAGATGCAGAGAAGGAGAAAAATATGGATTCTAACATGGGACAGCGACTGAATTGATTGGACATGACTGAACTGGACACGAGACGCTCGCCCACATGTGGTAATCACAAGGCAAGCATTTAATTGGATCAATGGGTCAGAGATGAAGCTCACAGACTTTTGCTTTCATGGAATTGACGCTGATAATGCAGGCAGGCGAATGCAGTTAAGATGCAGTAAAAGCGATACATATATATTTTGTAGTTGAAATGGAAATCCTTCACACCTGTGGGCGTGGAGCCCGAAGTCGTCGACATGACAGCAATTTATGGCGCCGCGGTATAATAAGTGCAGAAGCTGATACTGACTGTGAGTGGAAACAAGTACTGCATAATGCAATTTTGATTTTGGCTGTGCTGTGAATGAGTCATTTCCGCCGAATTCAAAGACGTCAGATTGTTCAAGAGTTCAAGAGTTGTAATTTGGTACTACGAATTCGGCATACAAACGAAGGAAGGACGAAATAAGCGAGGCCATTAAAGGGAAGTGTCGTAACTTGGTAGAGAGGAATTGATGCAACGAATGGAAATGAAGTTTCTAATGTAGTAAGAGTCGTCGTCAGGTGTTTGTTTGAGATTCAACCGGATCTGTGATTAGAGGAGAGCAAATCAAGGATTCCCGTCGATGACACGAGGTGTCATCTGGGGAAATTTTGCAGTTATCGCCATTGAAACAGGATACGCGTTAGAATTCAGGTGAAGCCAAATCAAAGGGATGACAAACATATTTGTAACGGCGATGAAATGGTCGGAGAGAATTAGCAATTAACACAGAACACAGAATACGGAAAGGGCCCACTGCGAGTCATGATGGTCGAAGTGAAAGTGAAATGCGTGGACGCTGCTGCTACGGCTGACGAGAGATGCGAATTGGTCGCCTGCGCGCAGGAGCGCTGCGCTGCTGCGTTTGTTGTTGTTGTCCTAGGAACGAAGTGAACGGGAGCGTTTGAACGAGCGTTGTCTTGTAGACAGGTGACTGCTGCGACTCGTCGAGAAGATCGAGTCAGGTGTTGCATGATCGCAATCTCGTCATTATGCTAATGGATGAAAACGGAGGCTGGTTCGTAGGACCACGTGCAAAAAGAGGTGAGATTGATGAGACTGCCTGCCTGATGCAATCGAATCCCTTTCATCATCTCATTAATGGAAAGTTATCATCACGAGCCTCTCCTTTTACTCTCGATAAAAGTTTCTTGCCTTTCCAAATTCTTCGTCACCTTGAACTTGATCTAACAGAGGCGACAATGGAGTTTTTCGAGATTAGCGAAATCCAAAACGACGTACCTTTTGAGCTGCGCCGCGCTCGACGTGTGGATACTTTTCGTTGACTCTGGAAAAGTCGTGTTCGCCGAGTCGAATCCTGATTTGGCTGGTGAGGAGATCGTCGACGCAGTGGCCTGCAGTCGCCACCCAGTTTTCGTTCAACAAGGCTCCGCCGCAGCGATGTGTCGAAGAGTAGCCAAAGAACGAAGTCCGTCGGACGCTCACCATCCAAGGAAATTCGGCGAAAGAAGCTGCAAAGTAAAAGTTTGTTGGTTACAAACCTCTGACATTTGAAATATAAATTAAAGCAAGCCCAGTTATAGGAATCATTTTGTGGACAAGGAAGCATTCGGAAGTAAACTTGAACTTTCTAATCAACTGCGTTCATGCTCAACGAGAGTTTTTGGGGAAACGTGTGTAAAGTTAACCTTGAAGGTGGTGGAGGATTTTGGTGTTTACGGTTCAGCTAATTGGATTCCGCTCGCTTCTCAAAGCGGATAAATAAAGCGAGACGACAACGACAAGGAAGAAGAAGCACGCTTTTTGCGAAAAGTGTGAATTGGACAGGTGAATGTATACACGTAAAGGAAGCGGGATTTGTGCGTGGGCATATTATACGGAATGAAGAAGCGCTTCTTTTTTGTAAATGATGCATGGAGAATGAGGGCAATGAAAGAAGGAAGCGTTGGACGACGACGACGACCTTGGTAAGGACTGTTGGTTTTCCGAGAGAGGGAAATCTCTCTTTTTATGGGGTCGGAATCAGCGTTATAGTTGGAGGAGACTCGGCGTTGAAGGGCTCTAATGAGAAGAAGAAGGAGGAGAAGGATTGAAGGCCCAGAATCAGAATAGAGGACTCGAAGCGGAAAAAGACAAGAGTTTCACCCTCATTAGTAGGGACAAGTGGAAAAAATTGAGCGGAAGCTCCTCTCCTCAACTATAAACTACAATTACGTACAGCCCAAAAGCAAATTCAACTTTCTACATGTGAACATGGCGCTTTTTGGCAAAGCCACCACCAACACACGACTCGGTCGAAAGCGAAAGCATTGCCCACGGCCAAAAAAGGTGCAAAATGAACTTGAAAAGTACCGGCTTTTCCACCAACAATCCTCATTTGGGGATGAAGCGGCGCAACTCCACAACCATAATCGCGATCCAGCGTAATGTTAGGCTGAGGTGTGGTCGTGGACTTGGGGTCGATGTAAATGGTGACTGGACGCTGAGTAGTCCGTTCGGAAGTTGTCGATCTTGGAGTCGTTGTCGTCGTGGTACGTTCGGTAGTCGTCGTCGTCGTCGAAGTTGGGGTAGGCCTTGTTCTGGACGTCGTAGAGTCCAAATGGTTCATCAAATTGGCGCTTCCGATGAGAGCTGCGTGCGAAGGCATGTCTTGCTCGTCAGTGGGCAAAGTGCTGCTTCCATTGTTTGTGACGAAAGGCAAGTGGGATTCCGATTCCGACAGAGTAGAAGAGGCCTGCTGATTCTGGCTCGTTCCCACAAATGGAGGAAGCGTTGGCCGAGGCCTCATAAAATTGGACGATGACGGAAAATTGTAAGGTCTGAAGGTTGAGGCGGTGGTTGTTCTCTGAGTTGTTGTTGTCGTCGATGTGGTCGCAGGCCTCGAAGTTGACCAAATCTGGAAGCCTGGCGTTGAGGAAGAAGTTGTTGAAAAGGTGGAGGAAGAAGCAAAAGACGAAGTCGACGAGTGGTCCGAAATGGCATTCGTCGAGCTGTTGTGACCGCAGCAAGAGCCGAACATGAATCCGTCGACACACATGCCCAAATGCTTGCCCTCGGACTTGATGCACTCCCAGACGAACATGCAGGTTCCCTGGCGCTCGTCCACTGTGCATGGCTTCGGACTGATTTTGTACGAACCTGTAAAACGATTAATTTATAAGTTTTAGCAAACGTTGGAAAACTTGAATATTGCGAAAATCCACAGACATGCCAACAAGCTTTTTTGACATGTGACCATTGTTTGTGGGCTTTTGGCGAAACGCTACTTATGTCAGTCGAATTCCGTTACAAGAGGTGGAGACATGCCAGGATGAACAAACAAACAAAACGGCGTTAGTTATTCTTGTCATTTGACTTTCTGATGAGTGACTCGACGGGTATGACGTGAGCACGTTAGGATTCCTGCCTTGCAATTGTATATGCTTCAAGTCACCATGTCACCTGCGTTAACTAACTAACGACTGAGGATTATTACGATAACTTTCATATTTTTACAGTCCAAAGGGGAAGAGAAAAGCCTGATTCAAATATTACGTTGGGTTTGGCGGTGCTCGCAAGTCGTGACAAATTATTTCTGTAGTGGCAGCAAACGGACTCAACAACAATAGCCAAGTGCAATTAGTAGTGACTTTTGAACGAGCTGAACATGGAAGGTTTGTTGAGACAAAAACAAAGGATCGCTTGTAAGGTGTAATGGGCATTTAAATCTAATTGGAAGAGAAAACAGCCAAAAACAAAGTCAAAGTTGCATTGAGCCTTGGCGAAATTATTATTGAACCAGCGAGAAAATGATAAAATCAGTTGCTTCTGGACATTGAAAGACCAAGAGCTTGAAAAATGAAGATGTGCAATGTTGCCGCTTCTGGCTCAAGTGTAAAAGGGTTGAATCAATCAAGGTTAATTGCAGTGGCTGCATGCGGTCGAGGAATTGAAGGTGCATCAGTGAGTGATCACGGGAGGTGGCAAGGCGAAATATTATGATTATTGCAATTGCGCTGCTGCTAATGTTGGGTGTTGTGAGGCAGAAACGGAAAAATACATACATACGAGATACAGATACGACTCCGAGATTAAGAAACGATTATTATCAAAAGAACCTTTTAGCAATTCAAAGACATTGTTTACACGCTCTGATAAGTATAGCGTTTTGGCAAACATGCTAAACGTTGCATGTATTCACCAAGACGCTGCGCTTGCGCTCCTCTTCCTTCCTTCCTTCCTTCCTTCCACTTCCTCGCTACTACGTGTATTTTTAACCAACTGATCAAAGCATCTGACTGACTGACAGACTGACACGATCAAATACTTTGCAAAAGTCAAATGATTCACGCGCGGCGCGCGACTCGATCAGCGCGCCGCTGCTGCTTTGGAGTTGATACTTGAATTGAAAGAAGAAACGGTGAAACTGTTTAAGGGCTTTTCGGAGGCGCGGATAAGAATCGGATTGCATTTATGTGCCTGACTTTTGTACACTTTTGTACGGCACTTGGACACGACGTATTTAATGGCGATGTTTCGGACGATAGTTATGCAGACGGATTATTATGTCAAGATAACCGCAAAGATGCAACGGCGGAGGCATTCAATGTCGGCTTTTGTGTACGAATGGCACAAAGAAAGCCTTGGAAAAATTACGAGTTGTGTGCGAAAGAAAGCGGTGAATGGAAGCGGGAAAGATTTGACTGACTCAAATCCAACTGTTTCGATCCTCATCAAACAGACTCAAGTCATAAACCACAGGATTTTTAAAAGACATTCTGGAATTAGAGTGAAAAGTGATTTGACTTTTAGCTTTGAGAAAGCGATAACATCCTGAGTTGAGGCGGTCAAAGAAATAAATGAAATAGGACAGGTGACAAGAGGCACGTCTAATTGACGCAGGTGTGGACAGGCGTGGCAAACTGATTGATTGACTGACACTTAAGAGCCGAGAAATGGGGGAAGGGAGATGATACGGCAGTAAACTCGATTAATAAAAATTGGCGAATTTTATGAGCGGATTGAAATGTCGATAGTAAAAAAAGTCGTGGAATTGGACTCACCTTTGCCGTTATAAGTGTAAGCTGAAGATTGAGGCAGGACAAGGACGAGAAGGTGGGAAGGGAAGAGGACGAGGTACACGAGGAAATACACTGGTGAAAAGGAAACCCGCCTCAGCGCGTTCACCCACAATTTTGTCCAAAAAGTCATTTCGAAGCAGACGATGAGACAGGAGAGCAGAAGAAACCGGAACGAAGTTGGCGAAAGGCCAAGGGTGGGCAGCAACACAGACACGTGACACGGGAACTGATGGTCTGAAACTGGTCAAATCACATGACCTTCCGGTGGAGCAGGGTCAGCAAAAGAGGAAGGAAGAACTGGGCGCAGATCTGACACTCATGGCTGAAGGGCACTTGTGAAATATAATTGACGACTGTTGTTGTTAGTTGAAATGAGTGAATTTCGGCTGAATTGAGATGGATCGACTTGGAAGTTGTTGACGGTCCGACAGCCACCGTCCTACTAACATACTCTTGTTACTTTTCTTTTTTCTTGATCGTGCTTAAGGTAAGCTCGACTTGTTCAGGTAAGGTGCAATAGCTGGGATGGAGACTCGACGATGAGCTACCGTCGTCGTCGACTATGGGCTGCTGAATGTAGCCGTTTATCCACCGTCAACCTGCATCTTCCCTACCTTCCTTCAAGTCAGATAGTCAGACGATTCTGAAAGCCACACATTTCAGACAAGTAAGAGAAAACATTGAAGCACATGTTGGTTGAGGAGGGCATAACTCGACTTTTCCCCACTCACAAAGTACTTGGTGTTTACCCTTGTTCCTTATGTGGTTTATGTGGTGGCCATCCAAGTCCAAGCCAAAGGGACTCCTGACTCACTGAGGCTCTTGAAGCAGTAAAATTCATGTTTGATTCGATTCGACATCTGAGGATAATCATGAGGATGTCACATCAACTTGAAACACATTAGTTAATCAGCCTTCAGTCAGAATTACTCAAAACAAGTGTGAGTTGCTTACGAGCTGATGAAATGAGTTACGACAGGAAGTGCACGTTTGTCATGTCAAGCTGCTCGATTGCAGCCAGAGAGGGGTCGAGGTCGACTTCTGGGTACCATTGCTCAAGAGAAAGTCCAGGATTTCGATTTCGAATGAGTGAGTTATATGATTGATTTACTACACAACCTTTGGAGGCTCCATTGTAGAATACGTAAGGCTTGAAACTGAACGTGGATGAATTCGGATGGAAGGGATCAAGGTTACTCGAGCCGAATGAAACCTCAATCGGAACTGAAGAAATCGAGTATTGTCACGGCCCGTCATCCCGAGACACTAACGACAAGTGAAAACTTCCATTAGCAGCGCGTAGTTGACACGGAGATTCGATCGGGAAACAGATTACGATTTTGGAGACTTTGTCAAACTGGGTCAGGAGGTGAAGGGCTTTCTTGTTGTTGGATATGAGTTTGAGTGCGACTATCAAGACTTATATGACTGACTCATGATGAGCTTACAGGTGTTTTGGGTTGTGGATACGTGGCTTGCGTAAGTGCAGCATATATTTCCTCGATTCCTCGTCGATTGGAGCTAAAGGTAGTTACGGAATGGATTGAACATTGGTAAAGAGACAAATGCGGACGTCGTCGAGTATTTACACTTTTGTTGTCACTTGTAAATGTTGGCCATCTTCTAATTGCTCAGTTACCACAAACCAGATTGCGGCCGCACATGCATCGATGGACCAGTTTCCTGCTCTCAACTGATCACACAACATTAGTCTGCTCATCGAGTCCTGAGAAGAACTTCACGTCTTGAAGCCGCCTTAAATTGCGCAATGACCAGTGATGATGATCTGAACACTGATACCGAGGATTTGGGCCAACTTTCTCCCAGGGGAAAAGACGTCCTGGAAAATGAAGGTTTATGGACCTTGTCGTATTTTGATTCGGCTGCGATTCTTGTTCGAGTTCAACTGCAGGAACCGTAGGAGACATCTGGCGAAGTGGGATAGGAAAACAAGCTTCAAATCCAAAATCATGGAATCTTCAAAAGCACTGCGCTGCTGACGCTTCCCGATTGTTGTGGCCTAAACAGCAAACACGGAGGACAACAATGAAACTGCTGTTCAAACTTGAAACCAACAGTGCGCATCTTCAGCTTTTGTAAATGCAAGATTCGTTGCCCCTGGGAGAGTAAGGCAAAAAACGATGTTAAATACGGCCGTGGTGATGGTATACCGTGGAGCTTTTGGATCTGTGAATCGCCAGACTTCGGACCATTGGAACGGAGGCCTATTAAAAGATGTGCAGGTTGTTTACCAAGCTGAATCTGCCTTGAACAAGAGTCGTGGTAAACTCTCGCTTTCATGGCCATGTTAACTTGAAATTGCTCCACTCGCTTCTTTCTATATTCTTGACGGACGGGTTCTCATCGCTCGAGGGCAAATGTCCATGGACATTGCAGATTCAGCATACACGTCTTCTTCCTCTGCTTACTTAGTCAACGAAGACGAGATTCTGTATCTTTTGAACCGGCGTAACTTCAGACAGTTTCAGAAACGCCGTGCAAAAGTCATTCAAGCTTAACATTTGTACCAAGTCAGTCGACATTACACGTAGACAGTTTCCAGTGCCGGTGGATTCCATTCCCAGTTTCCAGCTGTGTGTTAGGATATTTAAGTTAGAAAATCTTGAAAGTTCAAAAGTAATTATTCTATAAAATGTATGCGACTTACGGACTCGTGTTGGCAGCAGTTGCCGCTGTCACCGCAGCCTCCGATTCCTTCTACTCGTTTCAAGTTAAGGATATCCAAGGAAACGACGTGGATCTCAAGCAATACAGCGGAAAGGTATGAAGCTGCTCGGCTCTTTATATTTTCTTGAGGTCAGGTCAGATAGGTTAGTTTCAGTTCACAATGATAACCGGCTTGATTCTTGCAGGTAACTTTGGTCGTCAACACGGCATCGCAATGCGGATTCACGGAAGCTCATTTCAAGGCACTCAAGAGACTGCACGATATCCTCAACTTCGGAGACAAGTTCAGCGTTTTGGCCTTCCCGTCAAACGACTTTGGTGACCAGGAGCCCTGGGAAGATAAGGAAATTGAAGAGTTCGTTCGCGGCCATTTTAATGCCGAGTTCCCTGTTTTTGCCAAGCGCAGCGTAGCTGGCGCCAATGCCAGTCCCGAGTGGAAATTTATTGCCGGTGAGTTGAGCATAGAGTTGCTGTATGGAAGTCGCAATCATGTCCTCATGATAATAATCACAAACAATTTTTCCATCTTTGTAGAACAATCAATTTCGCCTTCATGGAATTTCCACAAATACCTGATCGGGAAAGATGGCAAGGTGATCGCCAACTGGGAGGCTAATGTGTCTGTTGAGAGCATCTTCGATACTGTTAAAAGCGTTGTTGATGGAAAGGAGATTCCTAAAGCTACCGCTGAAAAGACTTCGGATCCTTCAGCCTCTGAAAAATTCGGAGAAAAGGAAGAACTATGAAAATGCCTGACAGTCGAACGAGAAACTGAATCTCAAGCTGATACAAAATGCAAACTTCTAAAAGCTGATACAAAGTTATATTGTATGTAACTGTAAACGAAAGAGATACATCGAAGTAAAAAACACGTGTATACCAATTAAGATTGTTTTGTATTCACGAAACTGCATTTCAAGGGTCATTGTTTGGTTAGCCTAACCTCAAATTAGAGAATTCACAAGTCCTTAAGCTAACATCACACTTTTCAACTGCACGTTACGACACCAAGCGCAAGTAACTGACTAATCATGATCTATTGCATTCAAAAATGTTGTCCTATGATTCGACGTTTCTATTTACATTTCAAAGTCAAGTTTAGTCTAAAATCTAATCTACAGTTTAACATCGAGAACTTACAAACAACATGTGTAGAAAGCAAAAACAGAAGTAATATGGATTAGAAATAATAACTTCCAAGCTAGGAGTAAAACCAACAACATTAGCAACCAAAAATATCTAAAAGAATATTATAGGGTAATCGGTAACAAAAATATTCCTTATATATATTACACATTTCATTTTTCATTAACCTAATAAGCGAAGTTTCCAGGTCATAACGTTCATCATTGCTACAGATTGGTTGTTTAGTACAATTTACTCTATGGCACGAGCTCCATCGATCGGCATCGTGTGCAGAACTTCGTCTAGAAGCTGCAAAGCTCTATGTAGATGAACCTGTAAGGAAATATTCAGTTAGTTAAAATGGAATATCCAGAAGCTTACTTTCTATTACGATTATATGTACTTACTTCTATCCAGCAAGGAGTTTCCTTGATTGACTGCCGAGGATAGTCAGGGCCCCAACCCTTGACAAAGCTCAATCTAAGGATGCAGAACCTTCGCAGGTCATCAACGCCGATTCCAGCTGCTGCAGTGAGACTTATGGCCATATTTGGTGCGATGCCACCTGCTGATTCAAGAAAACATTTAGGGCGATCAAATATTATTTATTTAATGAGCACATTTCACGATAGAGTTACCTGGAATATGTCCGGCGACCGCTGCTGCTTGGGCAGCAGCAGCCTGTTGAGCTTTCATGGATTTGTCCTGCATTTCCCTGTGGCACTGACGTAGATCGAAAACCTTGATGTGAGCGCTGGGATAAACCTTGTGAACGGCATCCCCGGGCGTCCTTCCCGCTTCTCGGTCCAGATAATAACTCTGGACAAAGACGCTGTGGTCTGACAGGCAACGCAGCCAAACATCACCTTCACCCCGGAGTTCAAGTTGAGCCCCTTTCCCGATATGGAGCCTAAAATAGCATAAAAAGCAGCCATTGAGTATCTAGAACCCAGAAGTCAACCTGCTTGTAGTAAATCTCAATTTATAGTCGAATACCTGGCTTTGTCGCTCTGTTCTGTACGATGTACGTTGCTCAAAGCTCCCAAGCAAAACCTGTTTCCTGCAGAAGGGTCTACGTATCCGTCAACGGTGACGTTCGGCATTGATGAGGGAACTTTAAATGTTTCTCCAACCTGGAAAATATAATGAGCAATGAACTACGAATTTTATCACTGGTCACAAGACACATACACTAACAAATTATAAGGCAAAATACCTGCGTGTCCAGCTCAAAGTAGGCTATCGAACACCAATACTCCGGATGCGGTTGCTGTGATAACAGCTGGGGCTGAGATTTGGCCATTTGGACATCATACAAGATTTGATTGTGATGTGCCTCTGAAAAGATAGAAACAATGGTACAAACAAAATTCGACAACCAAAGCGTTACATAGCTTAGAAGGGATTTACCGTATCCAGGGTGAGACCGAATTTCCGGCACAGTGTTACTAGCGACATTTTGTGTGTACGTCAGTGTGCTAGTAGGAACGCTGTTCCATGTGGAGTATGACGAATTACCATTCTGGGATTCTTGCTGGCTATGATGGCTCGGGATTCCAGCAACTTCAGAGTATTCTGAAACACCAGAAACATTATAGTCCGTTAGTCACGGAATAATATTTTTCAAGATTTGAGCATTGTACCTGGATGAACGGCACCGTAGTAAGCTCCACCTTGAGTAGGACCCTTAACATCCTGACCATTGGAATCTGCAATCGGAAAGCTGCTAGCAGATGCACCTTGGATCGGAGATGTTGGACCCGAACTAACCTGGGATCCGGTATTTTGATTGCCTGAAAATAGTGCCAAAATAATGAGCAAAAGTATACTGGGTCATCACAATTATCATGATTGATAAATCAAAACATACCGTTGTAATTAGCATGACCTGTTGCTGCTTGTGGGTGGTGCTGCACTGTTTGGGGTATTTGAGAGGCCTGTTGGCTGGCACTCGGCTGCCTAACAGGCCCAGGTCCTCCGCTTGGAAGTACTCCCGCTGCATTAGCGCTGTTCGCCAATCCTGGGGCAGGTAATCCCATACTGCGCATATCTGGCCCATCAACGATTTCTTGCGAAACTCGTGGATAGTCATCTGTGCTGTTGTTTCTGCTAGGTCCAGGACAGTTGATAGACAAATTTGCCATATCTAGAATCAATGACAGATGTTTGATTGAAAATAACATCACACATGTATTTTTCATTCTTTCTAGATCAAAACTCACCTATATTTCCTATTCCTGGCGAAACAACCCGTTCGTAATGATACGGGTTGACACACACGGAGTCGCATTTCAGATCGAACGCAAACTGACAATACTTTACATGCTTCAGCTCGTTCTTGTGCAAGTCCGGCCAACGCCAAATTCTCGCGTAAATTACATGAGGAAAGCCTTTCCGACCAGCGACCTAAGCATAAAAATACGATCAAAATTTCTCCTTACATTCTCACGTAACTAATTAGCTCATTTCCTTACCTGTAGCCGGCCATCAAGCGTTCTCTGAATTGTCACACATTTGCTTGGCTGAGCCCCATTAGTGGTGATGGCTGCTATCAAGCTATCAAGCTCATCTCGCTTCTCCTAAAAACAAAAAGTTTGTAGCTTTTACTTTCATAGCATAAAAGGACTTATAGATATCACTAACCTTCAACTTCTTCACAAGACTTTCAATTGCACGTTTTGAGAAGCTTTCAGATTCTCCTCCTTGCCTGTGGCACATCAGCGAATGGACAATGCTAAGACAAGCATCAGCGGAAGTAGGTGCTGCTCCATTGGCGCCTCCTTGGTTCATCGCGTATTCAGCCATTTGAGAACTACCACCCGGGTTGGGTGACCCGATTGAATGCCCACCGGCAGACAAACCTGGGTGTGTGGGCTGAGCTCTGATGCCTAGAGAAGCACTGCTGGCCTGGTGAAGACCAAGTCCGAGTACTCCCGGTCCCTGTACGCTGCCACCCACCCCAACAAAGCCTGCAGCTGAAGTCGGAGGATGGTTGTATCCTTCCCGCCAACCTGCAAAAACAAAAGTCGGTCAAAACAAGCCTTACAATAACAATTAAAGCTATTATTACATACTTGATGCAATCATGCTGTTTGTATTTGATTGATCCCGAGATCACTGTCTACACTACAAATTCACGGATACTGACTTCTACTGGTACTAACGAACCAAGACAACTACTCTGCACAAAGCTTTAACTTGTCCCACCTATAGACTTGATTTTCGTCCGATTAGCCGTCACATAAAACACGTAGTAGCGTAGCAGCTGCAGGTAAAAACGGCAATGTCATCCCATGCAACAGCACAATCAAAGTCCTGAGAAACATGAACGATACATGTAAACATATAATACACACATGAATTGTGATTCGTCTCCAGAGCTGGAGGAAGAAGGAATCATCTTGACAACTTTAACAATTTTTAAGGTAGATTTACAAAGATGAGTGTCGCCAGGTGGCTAGACTGGATTTATAAGCACAGACCTTTCAAGGTACATCAACATAAGGTTTTCGAAGAAAAGTTTCAATCTCCAACTCGTCTTATAATCTGTCTATTTCTATTCTACAAAGTTTCATCCTTTTACAGCTCAAATTCGCTGAATTTGTAGCTCCCAGAAATTTCAAACTTGAAAAGCAGCACAAAGTGCTACTGCTAACAACATTTCATAAAAGTCCCAACACCAGTGAAAACTAAAAGAGTTAACCGATGAACAATTTACAGAGAAGACATGGAAAGCATTGAAGAACAAAGACACAATACAACTTAACCCCATGAATACCAAGAGAAAAATAACGATGTACCTCCCGTAGCACTCCACATTCTGAACAGAAGTCAGTAGTTACTCCAAGTTTCAAATCAGGTATCCTAGGGCAAGGAAATAATTTGTTATAAACCGGGAAGGAGACAGTAAGATAATTTTAGCAATGATTTTCTACTCACGATAATCCAGTCAACCAGGATGAAGCTTGAACGGCGAAAGAGCCTTGCAAATCGAGGTTTGGGCAGGATCAGTCCAGAAGCTTTGTCCGGTAGAGCTTCTGCAAATAACAACACGAACAGGAAGCTCCGATTAGAATCAAACAAGTAAGGTGGCATCAATTATTGATAAGAGACTGCATTTGACGGAGGCTTCTCCATCCATCTTCAACTGTCATAAACTGCATCTGATAAACAAAGCGAAATTACCATTTTACATCAAGTTGATCCCTAATCAAACTACGTTGCAGTACAGATGACTTTGAAACTGATCTTCCTCAATACGTCACGACCACGACGGTGGTGTATGTTATTATTATTATGGATCTCAAGGTTTAAGTTAAACGACTTTCAGCACTTGTTTGGAGACCACTGATTCAATACACGTTTCGATCTTTGAAACTGACAGAAATGAATTTCGCTAATCAAATTTTTGATAGATTTGAGATTAGTAGCACAACCGCTAGAACAAAAGCATCACAATAAAAGACGCGATCCGAGAACAAAAACATGACTATAAGCGGGGGTGAATGAATCAGAATTTGTTGCTATGCCTATACTGCCGGAATGTAAGTATAGAAGATGAGGAATTTACTGTTATGTAAGTCAAGGCCGCTAATCGGAATACTTCCTTGCCGACGATTATTACTTCCGCTTGAAGAACTTTTCTTCTTTATGATATTTATTTGGTGTCCGAATCTCAAAATGCGCCAATCTGAACTAAAAATCCCATTGAATCCTTGCTGTCTGAAGCCAGCTTTAGATAGATATTTCCAATGTGCTTTATTAAATACAAGCTCAAATTAAACATTATTAAACAACATCAGCAAAAACCATTTCATTTAAAAACGGCAAAATAATATAAATGTGAAAGAACATTTATGGACAAGATGTGCGTAGAAGATATTCAATCGCTTCGTCCAGGTTCCGATTTGTCCGTTGAAGCGCTTTGATGGCGTCCTTTCTCTCAAACCCCATACTGGTCAGCGTTTCGATTTTTTCCTCGCCACTTGGAATCGCCACTTCTTTCGCTTTCCCCTTCTTACTTTTCACTTCAGTCCATTCATCTTTGCCTACGGGACGAGGGACTTCTTTTTCCTCAATAACGCCATTGGTCACACCGTTGTGCGTTTTCTCTTTGACTCCATCAGGTTGCTTCTTCTTGATACTCTTGGCTGATTTGGGAGCAGCAACAATTGTCTTAGGACCTGAGGCGCGGGCCTTTGCGGTAGTAAGAGCGTCTGATAAGCTTGGGAATTCCTGGTCCGATAGAGCAACTGGTGGTGCTGAAGTTTGATTCGGGTGTTGCTGCGTGTACGGATTCAGCGGTGCGTTGTAAGTTCCATTCATCGTGGCTTGAGTATACACCACCTGGGAATTTGGTGTTGGAGCTCCAAAGGGAGGGTATGCTCCTAGCCTACCATTTAGTCCAGGGTAGTGTTGCTGATGATATGGAAACATCATGGGTTGTTGATGCTGAGGGGCGTATCCTACTGGCATACCGAAACCATAATTCGAGGGAATACCAGGTTGATGCATGTAAGGGTAAGATACCGCTTGCCGTGGTGATCCATTCATTCCGTAAGCAAGGCCGTTGCCACCTGAGCCGTTCATGTGGCCTATTGGGCGTTTATATTCTGCCATCGGACTTTCTAGAACCGAGTCTACAACATTCTGTATGACGCTCGAATCCATCAATCCAGCATCGTTGCGATCCACCGGTACAGTGGATCTGTTGAAGAATGGAACATCGACGTCCCTTTGTAATTGAGTTGATCGGGCGAAACTAGATAGAGAAGATGAAATCTGTTGTTCCAGCAGCGGGGATTGACTTTCATGACTCTCTCCAGGGGGTGCCCAAATGCTGCTAGACGACAGAGAGATGTTACCAGTGGCGTTTTCTGGGCTGATAGCTCTAGTCCCTGGCGAATCGGGCCACAATGCAGCTACTCCATCAACCATCAACTTATCCACAACAGCATTTTCGTCTGAGTCCCTGTTACTACCACTTGTGTGACGACTGTGCTCAGCAGAGTAGCCGGTCGAATTCGGCCTATCGGCAGCTGATCGGGGAGTTCCAGCTTCCGAACGTGATAGCGTACTCTGTGGACATTATAAAATTGTCAAAGACTGAAGCAAAATAGAATTTCAAATACTGTAAAAGTCTAGTACACCAGATAAGATGACTTACAACTGGTCTTGGCTGTGGTGCAACGTAGCTATTGCAATTTATATTCATTTCCAGCTCAAGCAACTGCCTCTTCAAATCAGGTAGTTTGATGTTGTACAGAGAATTGTGGCTAGCTGCGATGCTAACAAGTTCGTCCCAAAGACGCCTGGAAGAACCACGAAGGTCAGATTGAATTTCAAGAACACCGTTGACTGCATTTTGAAAATATTCATCTTACCGACAATTCCCGAGTGAGCATAAGCTGACTGGGTCACCAACAACGGCAAAAAGACTTTGAGCTCTAGTCAGGGCAGTATTGAGTAATTTTGGATTCGACATAAGTCCTAAATCTTGGTAGTCTCGTTCAGACTTCATCGATTTTCTTGTGCGCACAGTAGAAACAAACACGGCACGGAATTGTTTACCTGTTGAACAAAATGACTGATTATAGACTTTCCGAAACATTTGAAAGTCAAGAAAAGAATAATTTGGTGAATAATCACCTTGGACGTTAAGGATGCGCTCCACAGTTATGAATCCTAGTTTCATTTTTCGAAGCTGGGCACGCAACCTGCCAACTTGGTCCGCATATGGAGTAAGTACAGCAATGGCAGTCGGATCCCGATAGTCTCCCCAAGATTCTGGCCAAGTGTTAATAAGCTCTTTCAATCGGTCAGAAACTTCGCATACCTGCAATAAGGAAGATAGTATTATTATTATATTCATCTGTATGACAGAATTCGGCGAGAAATAAATCTTTCAACAAAGAAACCTAACTTGCCTCCGTCATGTTGTAGTAAGAAATTCCGTCTTCAGGTAAAACATCTTCTCCTTGTGAGCTAAAAATCGTGATTGGAAACCATTGCGAATGCACTGGCTGCACACTAGCGCATTCAAGTAATCCACCGTAGAAAGCGTCACTGGCAAACTGTACATAAAATTCGGTGACATTAGAAATACTGTTGCAAATCTCGTCAGCAAACAAAGCCTCACCTTCAAAATGACGTTGTGTGACCTATAATTATCTGTCAGCATGATCTTGCATGGATGTCCGTCAATCTTGCGGTACATATTTTCCAGACGATCCAGTAAAGATACTCCTTGCGACTGACCAGTAGAAAATACGTTAGGAGATAACTGCATATGATCTCCCGCTATGATCAACTTAGTCGATGGTCCTGCAAGCAGCAGTGGCTGAATGGCTTCTGCTTCTGATGCTTGGGCAGCTTCATCGAGTATTATGTGCGAAAAGGTATCTGTTGGTTCGCATTAAGAAGAATATTTTTAACTCTGTCATCTGGCTGTCAAATTCAAGTACCATAAAGGACACATACCTTTACTAAGTCCTAAATCCAACAAGACAGGCGCTGTTGATAAAGTTACAATCACGATCTGATGTTCCATGATTTCATCCTTGGTTGGGTTTCGAAAATTCATTCCATCTTCAGTGAAGACGCAGTACTACAAACAATGAAATATGCAATCAGTGCTTTGCATTTCAATCTAAATATCTACTATTACGAATTCACTACTGACCTTCTTCACATTAAAGGAGACTGTCTGCACCAACCTGTCAGCGTAGTAAACTCTCAAAGGTTTTGCCGACCGCATCCCTTCCTCAAACCAGGTGTGAAGATAATTGTTGATATAACTAAAAACAATAACATTTGGTGATTGTTCGTACGACCAACGGTTAATTAATATTTCGATGTTAAACGACACTTACAGATCCGCTGCAGAGTTAGAATGAGTACATACTAAAATTTTCGTTTTTGCTTTATCTTCGTACTGGTAAGTGAGCAATTTTCGTAAAGACTGTGCTAGGGTGTAAGTTTTTCCTGTCCCAAACGGACCTGATAGAAACAACCAGCTCATGAAATCAACTCAAAAATCATGAAATTCAGTTTTCTAAATAATCTTACCTATGAGCAGTAAAGGGACAGTGTCGCTTGAATCACTATAAGCGATAAAATTATAAGCTTGTTTCTGACGTTCGTTCAGCGTGAAATCTCCTTCCAGGAACATTCTGCGAAAGAACATCAATGGTTAATGGCTATTGACGACGTCATTTCCGACGAACATTCAAGAATGGCTTACCCTGTGAAGGCTTTGCTAGGGTCCGGAATAGCAACTGCTCTGTCGACGTCAGGGAAGAGAAAATCTAATTGTATCGTACGGATTTCAGAAAGGCGTCGCCTCATCTCACGGAAAGTATGATCATCCAAAATGAACTGAACTCTTAAACTTCTTCTATGATCCGACTGCAAGCCCAATTCTAACACTGTTGAAGCATCAACCAGGATATTGATGGATGACGTGGACTTGTGAACTACCCTGCACTCATACCGCTTCGGCTTTGTAACTGCAAGATTCGATTTTGCAACTTCGAGCAAAACAACCTTGTTGCAATGGCGTATTAGTAATTGTCCACATTTTTCATCTTCAGATATTTCCCTACAAAGATATGATAAACATTAATTCGCTTAGTTCTTCATCCAACTTACTTGATTGCAACAATCAACTAACCGTCCAATATCCATTTTTCCGTATAAGTTCCCATTATCAGCCCTTGCTATTTCTCGTCCCACTGGGCTGTAGATGTTAAATGCTACCGATGCGACTCCGTCTAGTTTCGATAGCTCATCTTGCATACATAAAACTTCATTGTGCAAAAATTTGTCTGAAAAATAAGCACGATACAAAGATGTACCCAGGTTTCCGGCCATTAACAAAATTAGATCAAGAGAACTTACCCATTTGAAAAAGATAATTTTCTCTCGTCAAATTGAGCAAGTCAATAAACTCCGTCTTTGGTCTCGACAAATCCTGATCTAACAAGTCGCTCAAACTGTTTTCGCTTTCTAATCTTGGCTGCAGGGATCCATTTGCAAGAGCATTGCGCAATTGAGTATGCATTGCAGATTGAACTAAATGATTTGGGACGTCAAGTTCTACAGGCGGTCTAGCTACTGGCAATGGAGATACAGGAGGCAAGGCATTCGATAACACAGTGCTGAAACTTTTTGACACCGGTACAGCGACTTTGGGATTCAAAAAGCTAGGTTCTTCAATAATTTGTTTAGGAGGCTCAGGTGAGGGCAGTAGCTCGACAGTGACGTGTTTCACCAGTTTTGGGTCTGTTTTAAAATCAAACATCAGGGTCTGTTGGAACGTGCCCGGCACAGGGGACTCGAACTTCAGCTCCACCTTGTAGTAAAACCACTCTGGCCATCCTCCCATCTGATAATGTATTACTTGCGATGGCACGAACGTGTTTGCGACTTGTAGCTGAAAATAAAATCTCGTTATCTTTGACTTTCACGATATCCATCTTACGCTTAAAATGGCAATGATACTTACCTTGTTATGAGCATTAACTTCATGTAGCAAAAATAAATCGACATCTTTATTCTTTGTAACAGAGTGATAGTAGGCGCCGCTAATCCAAAAATTATTTCTATCCCGGTCATGTAATAAAGAAACAGTGCGGACGGGGCTCTTTGATACGACTAACATCTTCCATTCGTGCACTTTGGACTTTGTAGAAATTTTTAGGGCTTGTGGACATCTGTTGATTGAAAACGAAGATTGTTGTTAGAAACTGTCATTCATCATATCTTGTTTTCAGATTGACTATATTTACTTACCGAAATTTGACATCCTTCAACTCATCAGCTAAGTAGGTCCGAATTTGATTTTGAGGAGTTTCGTTTATTCTCTTGGTAACATCATGTAAATATTGCAATCCTGACGTTGGTTTCGCTCCTTTACTTGGATCCCAATTCCTGTTACGCAATTCAACTCTCTTCTTCCACTCCTCTAATTCTGCGGAACTGTGCGCTCCTACACAGCTTTCGCCGAAATGGCAATTCTCTCCTCTTGGACATAAAAATAAAGCGCTGGCGAAACGCGGTGGCTGACGAAATCTACAATAGAACGGAAATTGATGTACGATCTCGGTTAACACAAATGTACAGGGATAAAAGTAGTTACTTACTTCCAAGTGCTATTGGTTCCAGGGCCCTTTTGCAAAAACCAGTCAAGAGTCAATCCCTGAGATCTCTCCAAGGATTTAAAAGCTTCTCCCGAGTTCCCCGATTGGGCCTTTGCCGCCTCCATCATGGGGCCAATACGTCCTCTAAAGTCGTTGCTCATCGCGTCTTTTGAGCTTGTCGGTTCCCACTTCTCCCGAACCTTCCGAGCTTCCTCGATCTGCAAGGCCAAATAGCGTTAATGTTATCAGCAACCATCAAGCGCAATTATAACTTGTTTGGTGGTATCTTACCTGCCCAAGTCTGCACATGGCAACGATAACACACTTGAAGACTATATTGCTTGGAGGGCTTCGTTTTGCAATGATGATGCTTGCTTCTTTGACCACTTCGCTGTATCTCATCAACTTAACTAGCAGAACGCACTTTCTCTCCAGTAAATTCAGTTCCATTTGTGCATCGGCTGCATTTTTCTCAGGTCTCACAAAACTTCCTAGTAGAGTATTTATGCTGGTCAATTTGCTTTCCAGTGCGCGCTTCTCCGTCTCCCAGCAATTTCCATTTTCGTCCCGTCTAGTCGCCGCTTCCTGTATTCTGCCGGAGGTCGTCATTTTGTAACTGCAAAGAAAGAATGGTTCATAACTTTAAACCCGCACAAATTCCACCAGCAGACAACTAGCATTTGAACATGTTCTACCCCTATCAAATGTAATGTAAACTATCAGCCTTCCGCCGGAGAGCAATTGACTCGGAGCAACATCTGATTGATAAATCTCTCTCACAAATATTCCATCCATCTAGTCTAAACATAAAGGCTTTGCTGGTTATCGGGGTTGTTATTTGCAGAACCAAACTATAAGTTACTCGTCCCAGCAACACAGGCCTCTTCTTCGAAAAACTCAACACTCAACTCAATGAGAAGAAGTCTCCATGATAATTCTATGAAGTACGATTTGCGAGTAGTTAGTAACAGTAGGCCGGCGTCTTCTGCAGGAAGATATGAGTCATTGATAATTCTTTGATAGTCGACTTGAAATGTGATACTCATCAGATAGCAAAGGACCTAACGCTCACTCAGCTTTGTTTGTGTTCAGTTCAAGCTGTTGATCAGACTTTTAAACAGCGTCAGAGTCAGCGTCACTATTACCAGTGTTAGCCATTGACTGAAAATGAGGGCAGTAGCCGGCATTATTGCCTTAACCGTCAAACGCGGCTTATATATTTCTAGCTGATGAAAGTACAACTGAAATAGGACAAGCATTTGATGATCTATCAGTTTACCATCAAAGTTAACGACCAACGGCTAACAAATCAACCACAAGCTTACAAATGTCAATTCCAATCTTGCAAGAACTAAATGAGTGATGAGACCGAACAAAAGTCGGTACCTCGAAAAAGAAACAGAGAATTTCCAACTAGCATTTCCAGATTGACATTCATTTTGAAATCCTGGAAGACTTCCTAATGCATCCGCGATCAAATCGATTGGACTATCCAAAGATATTTACTTACTCGCTTCGCTCTGAACGCATCGCTACTTCTACAAAAAACTAAAACGCTGGATACAAAAACGTCAGTTTTTCTAGTACAACCGGCTGTTGCTGTCCTTGAACTACAAAACCGATCAATGTTTCACTGTACTCTCCCGTTCTGAGTTCTGACCCAAATCAAGCTCTTCCAATCAATGAATCGATAAATATCAAATTACTTTCAACTCGTTCTCCCAGTTCAATAATGAAAATTGCTGTTTCTCAGAATTATCAAACATAACTTGCACAAAATATAACTGGCTTCACGTTCCAAATATGGCAACTATGAAACATCAGTAAAGTTGAATTCTGAATTAGAATTGAAAGCAGTTCCCCAGGGACCTGATTCTGAACTTTACTAACAACAATCACGTTGCTGATGCTCTTGTTTTGTTTGCTACTAACTCACTCAGTTGGTGTCAACCAGTTACTATTCCAGCTGCTCATGCTCTTAATGGTCAAAACAAGAATTATGCATATGCATACACTCGCAAAACATGATCACAAAGTAATTAAGAAACTCACGTTTTTGAATTGAAGTTACGTGCAGGGATCCGTCCAATTACTAAATATTCGAGTATTATAAACTGTGCTGATCAGTTGAATAGTCATTAGCACCTGGAAATAGAAAAGAGGAAATGTAAAATAAGACCAAATTGATGGCATGTTGACTCTTGATGTAAGCTTGATCATCTGGCAACTGATTAGCTGATAAAACTGACGACTTACCTCCGGTGTCGTGGGGATTGTCAGTAGATGCAACTACACATTTTGTTACCTTCGGAGCCAAATTATTGCTGATTTTGAACAGACTTAATATTACGAAAGAGTTAAAATAGCATGCTTATCACTCGCACTTGCAAATTTGATAAATGATTTCGCCAATAACTTACAACCAGGTCGCAGACTATAAAATCAAAGTGAAATTGCGTTTCGACAAGATCGAACTTGAAGGGTAAAAACTGTAAAAATTTTTGGTTCTGTAAAAATAACTTTAACTTTTCTCGACCTACTTTGCGCGCCGTTAATGTTTACAATTTTTCATTTGAACTGCTCACAAAGGCAGCAGACGAAAATGAGCAGAGGAATCGTCAACAGAAAGGATTTGGACGTTCCGTCCAATTCAAGTTTGAGCGGCTTGTCGACTTCTCATTTGCTGCGCCTTCCCGCGTGAATATGAATGTGGCCATAGAAAGATACTCGATGGCTCGCCAGCATATTACACAGTCGATTTGGCGTCCTCTCAGAACGTTTCCAACTAATATGCTTTTCTGTGCTTGAACGGAGCAATACCAATAATTCATGTTAAGTTTAAATTTTGATCGTCATCATCATGCATTACGAGAGAAAGGCGATCCATTCTCAGCCCGGTCTTTGCGTGTTTTGTAAATAACACAACTGCAAAGGTCAGAAAATTGTCACGAAATCATAGACTCAAGGGAAATCCTTCAGCAAATATCAAACACACAGAGCCTCTTTACAAGCGCATGAAAACAGTCAGTGTCAAAAGATCACGGATGACTGTGTGTCACATATATAGATCCCGCATTTCCAGCGAGTTGAATAAGAAAAGTAAGAATCAAAATGTCTCGAGTGAAAAAATTCGGCAAAGAAATGCTTCTTCAAGTGAAGCTTCTAAGAGACAAAACGGTAACATTGCATAACACTTGCGTCATCAAAAGGTTGATTTTGATTACCTTACGGCGTTCTTGCAGAAGCTTTGGATCGGTAAACCGCATTTGCCGACGGCGTTCCTGAAGACTTGTACTTTGAAAGAGGGCACTGTAATCACTGCTTTGGTTGTTCAGGTGAGTATGATTTTCCTTTTAGATTTTGCTCAAACTTAAGCTCGCAATTTGGCACACAGCTAATGGCGGTGCTGACGGTCCTCGTCCTTGCCATCTTGCTATTTGGGTATCCCGACGTTTTCGATGGTTGGTGTGAGCGAAAGCTGAGATACGATTTCGATATTTTCAAAAACAACGAAAACATGGAAATGATTGCTGCCTACAAGAGAGGTAAGTCTTTTTCCTAAAAGACAAGAAGATGTGAATTTAGCTTTAATCATGTTTGCAATAGCATTGCCGCCGCTGCTGTACACGCTGATGGGTATGGAATTGTTATATTTCGTAACCGGAAACGTCGTCCTGTTGGCAATCTGGAAGAAAAATGTAAGTAAGATTCTTGTTTTGGTTTGAAGATCAAAGCATCCATTTAATTGGCGGTCAATCGATATGTTGCAGGTGCATCCATATTTCTACTTGCCGTGGCTCATAATGTCGGGTTTGTTGGTGACGGCCAACTTGACCGCTGCTGTTCTGATGGTCGCTTGGTCCTGGAACGTGTCCTACTACCGCGACATCACCATAATTTGGGACTACGTTCCTACGATGATGGTGTCTTTGTACGGTGTCGCTTGGGCTTATGGCTTTCTCGTGTCCGTCGCTCACTACAAGGTGGGTCACACTTATGGCGTGTCAGACTTATAGCCCAGATGCCCTATGGGAATTTCCAAAGTCAATATAACTGATTGATTGCAGAGACGCTGGATCGTGCATTGGTGGAAGCATCACTCGGGAGAAAAGGACGTGTTTGGACAACATTATGAAATCAGGAAAGAGCTTCTCATGGAAAGTCAGCAGCTCCAGTTTCGCTGAAGCCTTCCTTGGCAAAGAAGAAATTCGAAATGAGCATTTGCTGTAGTCGTAACCTTATTCTAGAACTTTTAATTCACTCGCAGCTTCAAGATTAAAAAATCTTATTAACTATCAGCAGACATGACAAATGTATGCGTCTTGACGGTTGAGTTGTTTTGTACTTTACATGCTGGGCTTGGGCTGGCAGGGCGCGAAGGAGCAGGGGCAGTTCGAGACTCGAATTCAGCCATAAATCATAAATAGAAATAAGTACTTGTGGGTATATTTTTAACCCTTCTTCGTGGAGTTTCTCAGTATGAATTTTCTCCGAATGGACTTGGACCAAGTCAAGACTCGAGTCACTAACTAATTTCAGTGCACACAAGCAGTACATGTAGTTTCGGCTGGCCAATTCAACAATCAAAAAAGCTTCAAGTTCAAGTTTGTACGAGTGGCTAGTGTTTTCAAGATCCATAAACCTGACACTTCCCAAGTTCGAACTAACTTATTTGCCATTCAGCTTGGCAAAATTCCGGCCATGGATTTCTGGGATTTCAATAATTGTCACGTTCCTGCTTCAGACATTTGGAAGAGCAACGATGTGGTAAGCTATTTGTTCTTAAATGGGTTGAGTCGATTCAAATAAATATTAGAAATGTTTACTCATTTTCATCATCAACAGGTGCTGGATCATGTGTTCAAGTTTCTCAGTCTTCCAGACCTGAAAAGTGTGAGGTTAGTATGGAAAAAATGGGCAATCGTCGGTTCGAGAATCCTGGCCAAGAAAAGCATAATTCGGTTGACGGAAGCAGTACCACATAATCATGAGGGACAAGTGGAACCGTTCAAGCTTCCGCACTGGAGAAATGACTTGGAAGGCGATAGGGGAATTCTAGAGCAAAGTGACAGTATTTGGGAGTGGGAGAAAGAACTTGAACCACGAAATTATTTCTCCATAGACTCACATTCTCAGTATACGAAGTTGGCTGCTTTCTCCAGCGAATTCAAGCCACGACATGTTGCCGTGTACAAAATCGAGGATACAGAAAAGCTGCCGATTCCATACTGTACGACAATCGAAACATTGCAAGTCGTCTTCTACAAGCCCACAAAAGGCTACACTCTCCTGTTGGGATTGCACCAACATTTTCCGAATGTCAAAAGTTTAGAACTGAGGTATATCGAACCGGAAAAAGCTTCATCAAACAGCATGTTCTTCAGCTGTGGTAACAGTCGGCCGACTGTGACAAAAATTCGCAACTGCTTGCAAGAGCTCTCATTTTCCGTTCCAGCAGATTTGGTCAACCGGGATTGGAGTTTCATGGAGAATTTTACGGATTTGAAGGTAAACAAACGGACTTTGAAATTGCACAAGGAATGTAGAAATTGCACGCTCTTTGTTGTTCTTAGACGTTAAAAATCCGATGGCCTGGAGCGTTTTATGCTGATCTTGTGAGCACCGTGTGGCTCCATTCAAACCCAAAAGGAATGAATCACGCATATTTGGACAGTAATGTGTTCGGAAATTGGATCACCTCGACGAAACGCCATTTTAATTTGGATCGATTGCATGAGATCACTCTGAGGTGATTAATCAGAATCAGAGAAACGCAACTTTCTGCGAACTGAGGAAGCATTGACATTTAATGAACGACTATTTGCAGATTCAACTTCACGACGACAAACATAGCCGCTATCCAACGGTTTCTGAATGCTGCAAACGCTGGTCGAATATTGCTGGAAGTTCATGGAGACATACAAAGAATAGCAGAATTGATCGTTGGATTTACTCACAAGACTGTTGGAGCTCTGGTACTCCTACACATCGCCGGTCCCGACTTTTTAGAGCATTCCGCATTGGAAATCATGAAGAGCTTAAACAACAAAGGGTTCTTCGAGAAGGCAGCATGGGCGCTTGTTTTTCGCGAGTACTCCTTATCAAACGGTTGGATCCATTTGGAAAAAGAGAAACAAAAATTTGTTCTCCAGCTACAGGGGGCTCCGTATCTTCACGAACTTTTTAATGACATTGCAAAACAATTTCCTTTTGTTCTTGGCAATTCTAACTATGCTTATTGCCACAAAACTGACGAACATGGCTTGGGAAGCAACAGGAGCGAAGCATTTACAAAAGAAGCTTTCTTGGCTAGAGAATTTTTGAACGAGTTTCATTGGGACGAAGTTTTTCCAGGAATTCGCAGAAAACCGTTTCGGCTGTTGTGTGGTAACTTTAACTCTGTCAGTTTACTCGAAATAGTTTTTTCATGATTGTTGGATGATAAATGATCATTGATTGCAGATTTTGACGAATTCCAAACTGATGCAGAGCTGTCGTTGTTTTCGAAGCATTCAAAAGAGACAAATGTGTGCACTTGGTCCTTCTTGCATGTGCCGGAAGCGATACTCACGAGGGCAGCACTTTCCCTAAATACACTTCTAAAGCGTGTCGGTTTTGAAAGTTTTGAATTGATCGATTTACCATGTATGCATGAAGCACTGGGCGATGGCTATTGATGTTCGTGCCGTGAACAAGCGGCACATTAGTCCGAAATTGTGAAAGACTGTACGTACATACTAACGGCGTTTTTATTTTTTGGTTATCTATATTTGTTTGCTAAAAGCAAAAGCGACAAGTTTTTACAGGGACAGTTGGGCTATACGGATGAATTTGTTTCATAATTTTAAGCAATTTCAAGATGAAGTACGAACTTGTGTCAGTTTGTTTGAACAGCAATAGGAAATTGCAAGTGTGTAATAATAACAAGCAATTGAGATTTCAAAGGACAAAGTTGAAAGTTTATAACGTTATTTGATGTCGCATAATAAAGCAACGCCTCTCATAATCCAATGCCTCGGTGGCATCTCAGTCAGAAAGTCAATGGAGCCAATGTAATTCGCATCCGTTCGCTTGGGTTTCCGGTAGATGGGACATTCGTACAAACGCGGATCTTTTCCGCTAGTGGAGTTGACGGCAAAAATGAAAACAACTGGCACTGGCTCGAAGAG
>JAQGBJ010000451.1:0-41300 GCA_034698345.1 Sphaeridia pumilis | reverse complement strand
CGTGTACCAATAGATATATTCCTGTCATTTCATAAACTGCATTTTTATCAATAAAGTAGAAAACAGTGTGTGATTGATGTATCGGCGTTTGTGTTTCATTTATTACATATTTTGAATTCATGTCAAGAGATTGGCAACAAAATTAAACGTTTTGCAGTTCTACATCACCCAAAAGAACGTATTAAAGACGCCATCAGCCATTGCAGCAAAAAGAACGTTTTCAGACGTTGAAACGCGAGGTTGTCCACCATAGAGAGTCAGTAGAGCCATTGAGTTTCGCTGCCGACGCAACGCGGGAAATTCGAACTTCTTGACACCGGTCATATGTTTACGTTTGGATCGAATTCAAACTTCACGGAAATGTAAAATTCGAAATTTCGAATTTTCTATTGTAATTCGAATTGTGAAAAAGTTTAGCCTTTGTCGGTTAATTACACCCAAAGTTTGAAGTTTGGTTATTCGCATTCCGTCATTTGCTAGTTGTAACATTTTTATTTAAGACGCCCAGCTGTACGTACCTTTGCCACTTTGCCCTGACATCTGCCATGGAACTACTTCCTTTGGAAAAGCGCTTTGTCGACGATGAAGTCAAAAGCGGAGCTATTAACAAACTACCTGCCGTCGTAAGCGTTAATATGTATTCAAAGGTACTTTAAATTGTCTATTTGCTAATGTTCCAATTGTGTCTATGCGCAGCACAAACGTCACATCAAGTCCTTCCGACCGGTCCAGTTTTACATGCCGTCGATCGACGACATGCTCATTACCGACAGTGTAGGCCTAGCGGAGTGGCAAGCTGCAATGGAGATCTACTGTGAAGACCTGCGACGGCTATTGCAGCAACCGTATCATAAATTTTGGTCTTACCTTCTCCATGCTTCACCTACGACGCAACCTCTGCTGACGTCGTTTCTGGTCAATAGCTTGAAACTTCATGATCCAGGGTATGATGCAGCCATGTCAAGTCCAACTGTGAAACGAATGCTTTCGAAGATACATGAATTGATCTTGAAGGTGCTAATGAGGCTTTCGGTCTTCAAGGAAACAAAGGTACATACCTTCCCATCTGATCAATAGAATGTATGCATTGTGTTCCGAGTTCATATTGTTTCCGTTGATTCGCAGACTGATTTCATCACACCGTCAATATGGGGCTCATGGCTTTTGGATCAAAATGTGCTAACCATTCCAACTATCTTGGAGCTGAGCTCAGTGTTTTCCGAAGATGATGATAAGCCAAATCCAGTACTTTCCAGAGTGATTGAGAATGTTTTTAACAACGAACCCCGGTTTGCTTCGCAACTTGTTCAAGTAGTGAATATTCTGCTCGTGAAGATTGAAGAGCCAGTGGTTTCGTTTGCGGATAAAATTCGTGGCCTGCTGGCTTCAGACGAAAACTTACATTTTCTTGAAGATCTATTGCTGTTTCAAATTGACATTTTATATTCGCTGAAGTGTTTTCTGAACCATCATCCGTCAGCTGCAATCCTTTTACAGGACTGTGATCAGTTAGAACTAAGGTAAACTTGCATTTCAAGTAAACTTTTTAATACATATATTTTCGATTGTCGTCTCAGCACTTCACGGTTTTCACAGGCTTGCGTCTATGTATGAGCAACTTGTCGCAGTTTTATGTGACGTTAATGATGATAGAAGATCGTCCTACGTATCAGATTTGGTTGCTATCTACAGAATAAACGCCTTGGAAGTATTTCGTAAAGTCATCTTTACATTGAAACCAGAACCAACGTAAGCTGAAATTAATCATCTAGTTTGGTTATGGAATGTCCTAGTCCTAGTTCACAATCGCAATCTTCCTTCTTTCCCACAGGCTTGCTGCTGACCGGTACTTTGAAGTTCTGATGCTTTGTATGGAAGAAAAATTATTTGTATACGATTATACCAAATCGTATTCATTTCACGAAGATGCTGAGGAGTTCAACAAGTCTGGTGCTAGAATGTAAGATGTTATGTAATTTATGGTTGATGTTGATGGTATATAAATAATTTATTTTTGTGGAAATTTTGCAAAGTTTTTGTTTTTCAGGGACGATACGAGAATACAATACATGACAGACGCAATTTCTGAGTGTTGGAATCATTATGGATCATCCTTCGTAGCTAATGGAACATCACTACTTCAAAGCGATCCTCAACCTCCAAAATATCAAGACGTCTCTTCAAACTCAGTGCCCATGGCCGGTGTTGAGTTAGAGTCTTTAATCACTCAAGTGAAAGACCTGTTACCGGATTTACCTGACCACTACATCGAGAACCTTTTAAGGCATTACAACTGGAACGCTGAAACAGTTATCAACTCGGTTCTGGAGAATACTGTACCTGCTCATTTGGAAAAGTTGAAGTTCGAACCGGCTCCTGCTTTTATCCAGCCAATTGATTCATTACCAAAGGAAAAATTCCATCGAGGAAAGCACAAAAATTTTGAAAGGGAGACAGTCAAAGACCGTCAGGAGTTGAAGGGAAGGATCTTCGATACCTTGTCCGTCATCTATTCGCAAGAAGCAGCTCAAGCAGGCACACTAGCAGAAGAAATGGCAGGTGCAAGTGGTTACATTGACTCGAACTTGCTGCCATCTCACTATGGTCAAGACGGATATGACGATGAATACGACGACACGTACGATGAATTGGGCACGGGTACGATAGAAGCCGATGACTTTGTCAAACCTCTGAACGAAAAGAAGGGTATCAGGGTTACGGAGTCCAGCTCTGAAGAAGAGGATGAATCATTGAAGGGTAGAGACTTGTTTGTCGAAAATCCAGAGGTTGTACGAGAAAGAAGAGAACGAAAAAGGGCTGAGAATGCAATTCGCAAAGGCCACAATCCTCCCGGTGCTGAGCGCAATAGAGATGTCGTTGGTGCGTTAATTATCTTAATGAGGATTGAAATGTTGCTATACTGTTCCATTGAAAACTTTCTTGCTGTTTTACAGGTAAAGGAAAGGGTCAAGGTCAAGAGAAGGATGTTTTATTGAATCGCCGTCATAAAACGATACATGGAAATCAACAAAGGCGTCGTGGTGCTGATATGAAACGAAAAGTTTGAATACGAAGAAATCGTGAGAATAAAAAAATATCGTGATAGCTTTATGCAGCAATGTTGAGTCTGAATTAGTTCTTTTAATATTTGACAAAAGTCACTTAACTTCAGAATTTCAGGGTGCATATGATCAACTGCGCGATCTCGACATTACGTTGCTCGTCGTCGGCCAGGAAGTTTTATTTGAATCGACAGACCCGCGAAATGAACTGTAGACGAGCTCCATGAATCAAACCGCGTTTTTTGGCATTGAGAAGGCTCAAAATTCTTGAGAGATTTTTAAACGAATTGTCAAGTTTTGAGAAACTCCCTGATCTCACCCTAAAACCTGATCACCGTACCATTGAATTCAAGTAAGCTGGAATTTATTTGTATTTGTAAATACGAGAAATTGTAGTCATGTATTTTAGCCATCAGCGGCAGTTGACAATTTGCCTATTTAATGTTAACCCTTTGTATTTTCTTGTGTAGAGCCAAAATGTCAGGGCTGGTCGACACCGAAGTCCTTCGGGAGACGATGGGCAGCATGGCCCTTAACCGACCTTCAGCGCCCCTCAGCGAAGTGATCAGAATACCTGACGGAATCGAGCTGCAGCAGCACAGTTTCATTGTTAACGTGGGGAATACGTTTGTCTATATTAGAATTAGCAGGCATGGGACTTCAACCTTCATCTGGTGCGGCACGGAACAAGGTTCGATGGAGAATCTCTGCGTATCCATTCCAACTCGTTATGACTCAAAGGGAGCGCTGCCTTCTGTAACACAAATAACGGGCAATCCCGACTCAAATGTGGATGCTTTAGCGTGTAAACTTTCAAAAAAGCTTCAGAAGCCGATATTTGTATCTTATAACTTGAGTAAGTCGGATCTCAGCCTGTGTGATTTTGTAACGAAGAGAATATTTGAAGAGATTGTAGCCTTTCCTCAAAAGTTCTAGCTCTAATGTCTAAATAAACTGATTACAGATCTTATTTTGAAATAAAGTATTTTATGGCAACCTATGATTTTTATTTCAATCAGAACTTCCAAGCTTGAAATAAATGCGGACTTCATTTGATAGAAAAAAAAATATTTCAATCAGATCTTCGTATCTTTGAGACCAGAACACTTCTACAAGAACCAATTCCATCATTTAGATAGTGATTTACGTTCTAGATCACAAAAGAAGTGAAGCCAGACATGGCTGAGTTAGCAATACTTGATTAACAACCTTAAGTTCTACAGTAGTTTGCCGCAGATCACAGAACTGTGGAAGACACAACCATCTTTTGAGACTCGTTCATTGTCGAAAAACGATATAAAAATACCGAACTATCTTGCTAACCTACTCGCTCAAGAACTTTATATAACTTACTTTATAACAGCACTCATCAATTAAAGCTGAATGATATGTTTATCGGCACGAGTGCCACAACTGGAGTGTGGGAAAGTCTACAGTTTGGAATAGGAAGTTTATAACTCCACATGTCTATTTATAATTTTACTTTCAAGGTCTCCATGAAGTTTTTCAACTTGTCGCTGATGACGTTTGATCTTGTCTTCGTAGAACGAACTCATATCCTTGTCTTGGTTTCCATGTCGATTAACGTCGTTCTTGACAGCGAAATCCCCTTCCAGTTTATGGAGCTTTTCTAATCGCTTTTCATAATGCTTCAATTCGGAATGTAACGAGCTTAGCTCCTCCGGGCTGAAATCAGCAGCATTCGCGATTCGCCAGAGATTCTGCACTCTAGGTTCCGTAAAAGCTGGAGATAATGAGCCCGATGTAGCCTTCTTGAGTAAATGATCATAGCCTTGTTTCAGATCCTTGTGTTTCGACCTAAGCAAGTTACGGAATTTGTTAGTCAGCATTGGCTATCTCAGTAACCAGTAACATCTTCCCGGGAACATACCTAAGCTCATTCATTGTTGCATTCACTTTCTTGTCCTGTGGCTCGACATCGATTCCCAAGTCCTCAAATTCGCTCACATACAGCTCATTTTGCATCTCATCTGAAACCATCGGGAAAAATTAATCCCCACACTCAAACCACAGCACATGCCAGAAAGAACTAAACACCTACTCTTATCATTCTTCCCAATCTTTTCCAAAAGGCCGTAATATTCCTCCAGTCTTTCTTGATGATGGAAGAACTCCTCCTTCAATGTCTTCAGCTCTTGCTCCGTGAACCCAGTCTTCTCCGCCTTATCCCATAACCGATTCAGCTTCTTGTCTTTGAACAGATTCTTATGAATAGAATTGTCGTCGCTTCGCACCGGAAGTTTAGCATCAGCTTCCTTCGTCCCTTCAAAATGGTCAGTCAGCCCGAAACTGTTCAAGATACCTGCAAGACGAACACAATCTCTTAACGCTAGGTCCACATTCACCAAGATCCTTTCGCCCTCAACACTGCTCACCTTTCAACTTCTTCCTCAGTTCCGCCTCCTTCAACCCGTCCTTGTCCCCACCATCAGACTTGAGTCTCTTGAGCTGCAACTCTTCTTTATCTTGGAAGATCAACTCGCTATGAAGAGCCCCAAGCTTATTCTCACTTAACCTTTGAACAGCCTTATTCCAAACCATGTTTATCTTGGCCATTCTGAAAGGTTTGTCCATTTCCTTGTACGGCGTATTTGCCTGCTTCGAGTACTTGTTAGACTCTTTCCCCTCACAACTGACAAGGCAGCCAACCGCCACAACAACTAGAACTGATACGAGATTCATGGTTACAGGTCCAAAAAACTGACCCCTCCAAATTTTGAAGTTATGATTTGCACTCCCGTCGTACCGGCTTCGTGCAAACAACAGCTGATCAGCCCAATCAAGCGTGTTGACACCTGCTCTTTGAAACCTTTATAGGTGAGTTCCTTTGAATAACACGATGCTACTATCAAAAATATGAAAACTACTTGCACTTTGGTAGATGATCACAATTTTGATTTTGTCAACGTTAGACGTTTGTTTACATCCTGGATCCTAGGGATTTTGGCAAAAGTTACTGCGTCGCCATCTATTGGATTTGATGCGCCAACTGTTTTCCAAAGAATCAATTCTCGTTTCAACTTCCAATGGCTTTCGCGGGCTATCCGTCCGCCGTGTAACAAACATTTGCGTTTGCTGTTGCAAGACCGTTGCATGATTTAAGCATAGGAGAAGAGCAAGGACGTCTAGCACTTACACATCCATGAAGCTGTGGGACGAGCAAGAGCAAAGAGATGAAGCTCCTTGGCTTTACTCTCTCTCTCTCTCGTTTACTTGCATTATAAGGAGGAAGGGACATTTGGAATCCCGCGCGTCCGAGCTGTAATGCATATGGCTGACATATGTCATCTTGTGATCTCTTACGGCTTTCTGTCTCTCGTATATTAAACTCTTGAATCAGACTTTTGATTGTTGTACGTACAAACGTAATGATTCAAAACATCATTACATTCAACATTGAATAATATCAATATTAAAAAATAATAATTCCTAAACCCGAGCGAGAGACAAGCTCCAAGGAACAGTTGAATATTCTACGTTTGCATCCGTTTCTAAATTGTGCATATTTTAATTTTCCCCGTCAACGCAACCTTGTGTTTACATGCACGGAAGTAAACAAATAACTCGGATCAATACACACAAGTCGCGTGTTAAACAATATCAAAACAGCAATAACTGCAAACGATCGTTTACTTGGAGGAGTGAAAAGACACTTGCACGTGATTGTGTTTACTTCTTAAGGCTGGACCTTGAAACGGTTTTGGAGTCGTCTATTCTGGCCATTGTCAAGGGTTAAGGCACAATTAGTGAGTTAATTGTTCCAACGATTCGTCAAAATCAAATTGTAAGCATGAATAAATGTTCAAAAAAATTAATTCTTTGGAGAAGTAATTGTTTAATTGAGTTTTTCTTACGCCTTTGCAGAACTAAAAGTCGTGACTCGTGACACAAGGGACACATGTCAAGGATCAGTTAAGCAGACATTGGAGAAGTAACATGAAACGCCGGCGGTTTGCTACCAATTTTCAGATGGCTAATTGGATTTTTGTGCTGTTGCAAAACCAGAATCTACAAAAATTTTAACCAGTTTAAAAACTGCTTGGAGAAGGAGATTGGAGAGAATATGTGCAGTGTTTAAGATGTGGACGATGCTAAATGCAAGAAAAGGAACTACTTTCGTCAATCAGGAATTTTTGACTGAGTGAATTGTGAAATTAGAGAAAAATGTCTCGTTCTACAAAATCTGGAAGAGGTCGAGGAGGAGGGGGTGGACTCCGATTCGATGCTTTGCTAAAAGCCTGCAGTAATAGTAAAAAGCCTATTGCGAACAAAACGGCGGGAGCTTTAGGTCGGTTTGGGGTTGCGTCGTATACTCCGGTGCGAAATGTTGATACGGATTCGGGTAAGATTATCATGATGACAGTCGAAGGTGGTGAGAAGAAGAATGGAAATTGAAATTTGTTTACATAATTCCAGGTCCTTCACAGAGTAGATTCTCGTTTTCGAAAAAGCCAAAGCTGTCTGCTCCTCCAACCGGAATTGTGCAAAGCCCCTACATGAGCTCACAGTCGATGTACCCTTCATACGGTTTGAGCTCCGTACAAGAAATTATACCCGCTCCAGTGATTCCCAAACCAAGAAAGTTTTTTAAATCTCGTGATACCGATGAAGGTGGAAATGGTACAAGTGGTGATACGAACAGTGATGTTTTGGAATCAACTCTCAAAATTCCAGTGGTGAAGCCAGCGAAACCGAGAGGGAGACCCCCAAATCCTGACAAATCGAAACCTCTCAGAACTGCTAATTCGAGTAGCAGTCCTCCTCATGCTCAGCCGATAAAATTGCGAATCTTCAAGGACAAGGCGACGTCCAAGCTCAAGTCTGAAGCCCCTCCTGCCGTTGCTACCTCTGGAATGGGCAAGGATGAAAAAGTTCCCAAGAAGCGTGGTAGGAAACCGAAAAATCAACAGCCGGTTGTTCTTGACCAGGTAATACAGCAACTGGCTCCCATGGTCATGCCGGAATCGCCGCCTAAACAGGCAGGTCGATCGACTCGGAATTCTCGTAAAAACGAGGCAGCACCAACACCAGAACTGATGCAACCTTTAGCAATACATCAACAGTTTCACCGGAATTCCGATTCATCAATGGAAAGTATGCCAGTATTGACAAAAGCGCATGGTGAAAGTGGATATATGGAAAACGCGGCTTTCTCGCAATCTTGTGCTTTTGCATCTCAAGCTATGAATGGTACTGCCGAAAATCGGATCAACGTCACGAATTTGGCATTTAACCAGCAGTCGACAGCGGCAGTGTTGCCCCGAAAACTCGAAGAAGACACAGAGTTTCAACAGTTATCCCAGATGTTATCCTCAATGCAGGAAGATACTGGTACTTCCGCTTACAGCTCTCAGTCACAGCAATATTATATCGGCAAGGAGTCTGGAAGTGTTCCATCGGCCAGCGGACAGCAGCAATATCCATCGTTTGGAAATCAGCAGCAGCAACAACAGTTCTTGGCACATCAGCAGCATCAGACTGGCCAAGTGCTGCCGCAACAAGCAATAGCTCAACCGATTCAACAATACCCTTACTCTTCGGTATATACGGAATACCAGAATAGTGAATCCATGTCGAGCACGGATCCTCGATCAGTCACGAGCTTGCCAAGATCTTCTTCGTCTCCAACGAACAATGAAGTTGCTGCTGGTTCCAAAGGTGATTCCCGGGATATACGTGCAATGTTAGAGGATGACTGGGATGAAAGTTATGACGAAGAATCTCCTAAGAAGAGCCCTCCTAAAACTTCAAGGTTTGATCTCTCCGCGTTTATGCCCGATGCCCATTCTGGATCTCAACAGGAACCAACCTCATCCCACTCGCCACTGCCTGGAGCATACAATAACCCCAATATGATTAGTCAACCTCAAGGTCCAACAACAGCTCATACGATTTCGGGGATCATCTCGACCGAATATTCTCATTCCTCTTATCAACAACAGCTTTCTCAATCTCAACAAGCGCTAAGTTACCATCAGCAAATGGCAAGTTACAGCACAAGCAACCAATATATCGAATCTTCAGCAATCCCACATTCCCATATTCAGTCATCGCAACAACCTGCCAGCCAGCACTTCAATGCTCCGTACGCTGTTAGAAATTTGTTGTCCTCGCCACAAAATACTGACTACAGCTCCGGCCAGGACACAATACCATCGGGTGATGCTGTTTCTGGGTACGGCGGGGCCCATGCAGCTCCCAACGCACATGAAAGTTCGCACAGCTCATCCATTGCCAAACAAGATAATGTTGATAAATCTGTTGAAGCCCTGAATCTTACTACAAGTTGCACTGTGGCTCTCGATTCTGGAGCTTCGGAACATCAGCCGGAGCCCCTTTCGCAAGAATCTAGCAAAGCAGCATCTGCAGCAGCCTCCAAGAAAGGTTCAATTTTCAAAAGCCGAGCACACACTAAAGCAGATCAAGAAGGGGTCAGTGTTGGAAATCCCAAGAAAAGGCTGGCACTGTATAAACATAAATTCGGGCAAGGAGATGATGAAAGTAAGGCTCCCGGTGAACAAAAGCCAAATACGGTAATCTCCCAAGGCCCAGATGAATTCGACGAGGATTCTGACGCTGAAGATTTGGCTTCCATGCAGCGCATAGCATCCGCTGATTTATATGGAGAAGGAGGTAACGGATACAAAGTACTTTGCAAGAAAAGTACCAAGAAATTGTACAGTGTTATACGCAACGTCAAGCCAATGCACGAGCTTCAAGAATCTGGAGAGTTCCATGAATTTGACGGAGACGTGCAATACATCTTAGAGGAATTGAACGATAAGAATCCGTTAATGAACAGGTAAGGTTGACAAATTTTGAGTGTGAAATCAAAGTGTCCAAGCTTTTTAGTTCACATTATTTTCTACCTTGCAGATGCCTGTCAGCAATTACATTGGCTACACGCTGCATGGAACCATCGTTTAGAATGCACCTTCGAGCTCATGGCACAGTAGCTGAATTCTGCAAAGAACTTCATGATGCTCCGACTAATCCTGTAAGTGAATTTACTTGAAAGTTAAAATCCCGAAGCACAAATAGCTTATAAACATTTTTTCACAGACTTTGGCGTTGCTTGCTTCTACTGTCCTATTCGTCCTAAGCCAAGACCGTCTCAACATGGATTTGGACACTGACAGTTTGAAGCTTATTATTGCTCTTACAAAAGCTCACGTTGTTGATTCAGCTCTTGAAGATAATCCCGAATTGGCCAAATTGAAGACCAGAGTGATTGATCTCGTCCTTGAAATGAAAAGCAGAGGACATGCTGCTCATCTTAAAGTGGCAAAGATCACAGCATCTGAGTTAGCTTTGGAAACCATGTTGTATTTGACTTCGAAACGGGCTGGGGACTGGATGAAGCATGAGCTTAGGACGCTCGGTGGCTTGGACTACATTATAACTGAAGTTATGAATCTGCACACAAGACTTTCTTACGATCTGCAGTATGACGGTTTCTCGGAAGTTGTGATTGAAGGACTATGGAAGGTTGACAGGTGCTTGCGAGTATTGCAGCAGGTGACTTTCAACCATGAAGAAAATCAAAAATACCTGCTGGGTGTCCCAAGTAGACATTCTGGTGAAGAGACGTCGGCAGTGCATGGAACCCCTGCCATCTTTACATACTTGTTCGGATTCTGCAACAACCATATATCAGCTCTCCCACCGGATTCTGAGCCAGCAAAAGTTTTACATGAATTGCTATTTAGCATCCTGCGTGTCCTGGTCAACTTATCGCATGATTACCGGGGAATTGGTAAGAATCTCTTTCAAAAGGTTTAAGCGTTTGTCAATCCACTCACTTAATGAAATGTATTTTATTAACAACAGTTCTCGGCAGTGAGATATTATGCGGTATGCCTGAATTTCTTCCGCTGTGTCTACATTCCGTCTTTCACACGTCACAGTTCATGCCGGACGATAAGGCATTCGAGCAGCTAATGCATGTAAGTAAAAGCATTCATTTTCATTCACTTTAACAGAAATGCCCCTTCATGCAAGTAAACTGTTTCTGTTTCTAGACTCTCTGTATGCTGTTGAACCTAGTGGAGTATAGCCGAGCAAACAGAGCGGCTTTACTCAAATCTCGAGTAACTCTATACACCCGCGAAGGGGCTCTGATTGGAGAGCAACCTGCGCTTCAAGCACTTGTGTCGATGTTTCTTGCTAAAGAACATGCTGCTAAACAAGACGAGGCTTCAACAGACGACATCCTGACCACAGGAGACTCTAAAAAACTCGATGACGAAAAATCAGGAAGCCAAAGCCAGAATGCTCAGAGTTCTCAGGACTCGGATTCCCCTCAGGACACAATCGTAGACAAACTAATACAGACAGCTGGAAAGCACATGGAAAATAGCTTGATAGCTGCCTACATTGCACTGTTGCTGGCGTTCATAGTCATGGATAACACGGTAAGCCAGCTTATCAATAACCAAGTGTGTTTGTAATGACTAATACTGATTGCAATTTGCGGTTGTATGTTTTAGGAAGCAGCAACGGTTGTTCAAAGCTCAATGCCGGATGGCCGCTACTTGTCTTTAATGGTAGTACTTAAGAAGCTCTTCAACTTCATGAGTATAACTTCTTCGGTAAGTGAATAAGTTGAATGGCTAACTAATTTTTCTAGAATGAACGCTAAAAAGTAATTTTACCATGTATCATCTTTGCAGGCGGGAAGTTTGCGTGGCCTGAAAGCAATAGCTACCGCGCTCAAGTTTTATGCCAAATGTGATCCAAAGTCAAACGACGAGTTGAAGAAAATTATACCTGATTAAGTTGATGCAATTGTAACATCAAGAGGTTTTAATATGTATCTTTGCTTCTAGTGACAGTGTCCCATTTTTGTAGTCTATTTATTTTTCGCTAAGACTTCACCACATAGGTCGTTTCATAACATTTTTAATCTTTGCATACGTTATGTATTGTACTACAAGAAATAAAACTTGGCTTAAACTTTTACATCGTTACAGTGCAGTACATTTTCGACAACATAGACTCTGCCACAACAACTAGTTACAATCTTACGCTTAAACTTAAACTTGACACTTTTTTCTGTCTTTGTGCAGTATATGTGACTTATTCACCCTTTTGCTGTACTTTTTAAAAGCAATGTCGGGTGCAAAACTCTAAAGCACTTGTAAGGTAAAGCAAGTCAAGGTAAACTTATGTGTCATCTGTCAAACAATCACTATCAATCATCTGAACAATCAAAGAACTTGAATCCAGTTATAAGCGACTTCGAAAATTTCCAAGACCGCAAGAGCCTACTTTCCTTCCGTCTCAAATTGCTCCTCACTATGAAATTTTGTTCTTAAAAGTGGACATGACAAAACGAAAGTTGTATGATTATGTGCATGCTGGTGACACGAAGCCCTTTGATGATTCGACCCAGATAACCAACCATCTTCAAATACATGGAGAATGGAGAGACAGCTGATGTGATGTATATAGCAGCTGGAAACACTGTTAATGGCAACATCACTTTCTGAAACTTAGGTACACATTCGCTAGATTTCAAATTCGTAAAGACCCTTAATGGAGAATTCGGTGGTGGATCATTTCTCTTCCGGATCCCAGAAAATGGAGAAAGTGTCAACGGAACATTTGGCATTAAAAGTTTTTGTTGTAAGTTGAATGAAAGATTATTAAATCAATTGAATTTTTGATTGAAATGATAGTTTATTAAGTACGCACCTCTGCTTTCTCTTTTCGCAGGTATTGAAGGGTATCGTTCGTTATTTGTCGGATTCGGAACTTCAGAATGCCAGACTTGTGGACCGCCAGTGGAATTTTGCAGCCATGTCCGAACTCGTGTCTCGAAAATTTCACCTCCCAACAATCAAGCTATACAGCAGCTCGTCGAACCAGTTTCGCGATCGGGACTACGCCTGGTACCTTCAGTTTGAGAACAGCCGGCGCAAACTCTGGACTCGCCTTTACGGAGCCGACTGCCCAATAATTGAATTTCAGAACCTCCATTTTGGTTACTTGGAAAACAATGAAGACCTTCACAAAATTGTTCGGTCGTCGTGGCTCAAATCTCTGACCAGCCTCACATTGTCCATTTGCAGCGATACTTGCCAAGGCATCCATTGGCTTCTACCTTCCTTTCCCAACTTACAGGATCTTTCATACATCATAATTTCGGAACTTGATACTGAACCCGCTTCAAGTGACTTGGTGGAGCTGAATCCACCTGACGGCTCGAATAGAAGTACAATTCGGGAAACCAATGTTGAGGGACGGGAAGTGTGTTCGAAATTGCATTCGGTTTCAATCTGCTTTGAAGAAGCTTGCAGCAGCTTCCCATGCTTTCTGCTCGACCCTTTTTCAGGACTTCAAGTGAGCAACAGGTTCCAAGATTGCAAGAATTCGAATTTTGAAGTACTTTTAACATTTTGAGGATTCATTGCCTTTAGACTTTGACGCTCAAATTTACCCAAGTTGCTACCCTGATAAAATGTGCTGAAGCCTTTTCCGCCGGAACTTCTCTACTGGAAATTGAAAATTTCAAACTAGCGTACGTGCTAGAGTAAATTTGCTACTTTCTGATGGCTAAATACTGCTCTACAGGATCATCAAATGACTTATTTCAGGTTGATCCACCAGCAGATTCCAAATTTACAGCAACAAGTCGAAGACGCTGAGCTTCACTGCCAGGCTTTCGCCGCCGCCGCCGCCAAACTCTGCAACCGATTTCGTGTCCGCAATTCTCTGAAAGTCGTTTCGATGATCCCAGCTGCGTCTTTTTTCAGCTTCCTGAACGAATTAACGGCAACTGATTTGAAGCAAATTGAGTTTGAAATTGCTGCCCCTATAGAAAAACACAGTGGCAATCCGCTACTCACTCAGTTTATCGGATACTTGCTTCGTGAGATCTATGTCAAGTATCCTGCCCTGAGCGGCTTACACCTGGAGTACCTCCAGTATTATTCCCAGATTCATTCTCCCATCAATATTCTACCGAGTGAACAAAACTTGAATTTGGCTCAGCGAGCTCAGCAATGGAATCTAAAGAAACTACACCTGAGTACAAGTACAGCTGAAATCGAGGCCGTCGGACCGAAGGAAATGCTTTTACCCATACCCCATTGTCAGATCGATACCATGTTTTACGCAAGGCCATATTTGGAGCATTTGGTCGAAGTGGTCGCCCACGTCAGCGACTGGCAAGATTGTGTAGCCATCTTAGATACAATCGGAACATATTCGAAATGTGTCAAGAAACTGGTTCTTCAAGGATCACCGCAAATTATAGAGTCCAGCATAGCCTCACTGTACTTGTTCCCGGCTATGAATCGCTCAGCGTTTCCGACAGATTGGTATTATGGAAAAGAAGTATCTCGACAGTATGAAGGCTTACCAGGAATACAATGTAAGAATAAGATTAACTTCTTTAAGATCCTGATGATATGTTTCACTCAATACGGTTGAATCTTCGAATCTGATTTATAGCCCTGGAGATGTTCTGCATTGAACAGTTTGGAGTGTTTTACAACCCATTCGTGGTGTATGGAATCAGTAAAATGCCTCGATTGAAGTCTATTCACCTGGATGCTGATTTCAACGGAGTGGTTCCACCTGATTCATTCTTTTACTGGGCTATTCAAGTACAAATGGATATAGCTCCGGGAAAGGTTAGTTAATCAACTCATGACGACCTATTCTACGCATTCTGATATTTTTTAACCTAAATTGCGATTTCCTTCAGCACACGGATAAATGGCCATCATCCGTGGAACATGTACAAATACTGTCGAAATACACGAGAGCTAGATAGTTCTAGGTAACGGATCTATAATTTGTTAAAGTTTGAAGAAAGTTAAACCATACTTGATCATGTAAGATAAACTTTTGTATAAACGGGATCTATAAAGTTTGTGACGCCATTCAAGAGCCATATTACGTGTACAGCAGTGGTACAATGGGAGCTTGAATCAAAACTCTTTGTTTATTTCAGCACCAGAACTTCTGCTATTATTTTTAATACCTCGTCAGTGTAAAAGTAGACACTAAAACACAGTTCTATTTCTACAGTGTTTCTAACTACGGTCAGTCGATCGATTCCATTAAGACAGAAAAACTGCAAATTCTCTTCCGAATGTCTCAAATAACAAAAACTTACTTCTTGGTCAGCAGATAGTTAATCAAAACTGTTTTTACGAATGCCCCACGGGCATAACAAATGCCTCGAGGATGATCAAACAAAATTAGGCAACAAAAAATGACTCGAAGGAAATCAAAATATCTACATTACTGTCCTAAAATTTCGCCGTTAATATGTACATACTATCTTCTATTTTTCTGCCTGCCTTTGCATTTTTTACAAAACCATTGTTCATTTTCATCAGGAGGCTCGACAATGCCTACGCATGTGAAATGGTACCAATCATCACAAATCTCACAGCCAATCATTGGACTTCCGTCATCTTGCCGTCCACAGGCTGGGCAAATCCATATCTTGTTACCCTGTGAACAAGAAACCAAGAAAATTAGATGTTGCTATGAACAAAATCAACTCAACTTTGAGTTAAAAATGACTAACGTGCTCATCGATGTAAGAGCCAACAGTTTCTGTGACCAATCCTGCTTGAGCACTACTGACGGTAGAAGCTTTCATGCTTTTTGAGCTTCCTTTATTCGGCCGTCCTTTTCCTTTCTTGTTCCCTCCAGAAGTTGGGGTGGAAAAGTCTGCAAAGGAAACAGCTTCGGCCTTGGGTTGTTTAGACAAGACTTCTGGAGACTTCTTAGGTGGCGATATCTTCTTTTGAGTCCTGAAGAAACAATACATTCGATTTGTGGATTTCATCAAGGTATAAACAAGGTTAAAACTTAACAAAACCCATACCCTGTTATCAATGGTGCAAAAAGAGTAATTCCAGAAGACTGTGGACGAGGTTCTCCCACGGGTTTGACAGCTTTGATCCTCACAACAGGGCTTAACAAGGGCTCTGACTCGCCATGATACACGGTGGGTGGATTTGGACTGTCTGCTGGGGTAGACGTCGAGCTCTGTGATAACTTGAGAGTTAATTTAGGCACAAAGTTGAGGTGCTCCACTTGTTCGATCTCTTTTTCTCGTTTCTTTTTCTTGTCGGACTTTTCTTTTTTGTCCTTCTTCGGTACTTTGTACTTGAGCTTTTCGAAAGTCTCATCGGCACTGGTTATATCTCGTTCTTTTTCTCGCATTTTGTCCCGTTTCTCCTTTTTCTTTTCCTTCTTGAGCTCTTTCCTTTTTTCTTTTTCCCTTCGTCGTTGCTCTTTGCTATTGAAAGTCTGTTCCAGTTTGGCTAATCCAGACAAAGGTTTTTCTACTTGGATGTCCGGCGAGGTTCTGTTTTGACCTTCCATGACAATGGGAGTGATAGTGATACCAGAATCATTTCCAGTTGAAACGGAGGAAGAAGATTTTGCGGTAGGTAGTATCGGACTTCCTATGCCCGGAGTTGACTGATTATCAAAAGGAGTTGGTAGTTTCTGAGAATTTGACATGTCGATCCTCGTGATTGTAACAGACGAACACACATTAGAAGATAGGTTACCAATAGCTGGATTACGGCTCGTTTCTTTGGACGAAACCGGTGATATTGAGATCGCAGGTGTAGCAGGAGTAACTGACAAAGACGACGGGAATTGTTTCGATAGCCTGCAAAACAATTAAAGCGAATTGAAACCCCATAGCTAAACGATTACAATAGAATGTTTGATCCACATACTTTTTTATTGGGGGCGTTTCGAATGACATGGTAGCTGGAATCAGCCCAGGTATAAGGGGTATTTTCTTTATGGGACTGAAATCCGGGCCCCTCATATTGATACTGATTTCCGGTACAAACTTCATATCTGGTTCATCATTGGTTCGTTTCTTATGTATTTTTGCTGGTTTGAGTGTAGGTAGAGGAGTAGATTGCAAAGTATTCGCGGTTGGACGAAAGGATTTTGGTCTTCCGCGCTTCAGCGTAGGCAACTTGCGCACGATTTGATCGGAAGTATCGAATAATTTTACAGTATCTGCAGCTGCCAGCGCTTTTCGGGCAGCGGCCTTTTGGGCCGCTTTGGACATCTTTCCTCTCAAAGCTGCAAGGGACGAAGGCTTCTTCAATTTCGATACCTTCTCCTCTATCTTCTTTGCTTTCTTTGGTGTCTGAGGTAAAGCCAATGGCTCAGTGCTACCGATCCGATCAAAATCGTCATCCGAATCTATAGCATCCAAAGCGCCTTTTACTTCTGTGTCGCTTCGAATTTCCCCATCGTCGGAATCCTCTACAGTTGCACGGCTTTTGAACTTCGAAGTGTCTTCCTTGTTAATTTTCCTCTTGAAAATAGCTAGCTTTTGCTTATCATGGCCCACCTCCTGTAGTTTCTTTTTGGGCTTGTTTTTCTCCAGCATAATTCCATTTTTCTCCTTCTTATCTTTCGACTTGTCTTTGACTTTAGTCCGCTCAACTTCTTTCTCCTTTGAAATGGCTTTGAAGATGCTGTCTGGTTTCTCAAACAGTCCGAAACCTTCAGGCTCCGGAGACTTTTCTTTATCCAGCTTTTTCACTCCTTCCACTATTCTCCTCATAGTTGGCGGACGTCTTTTGGCTTCTGGACTTGGGGGTTCGAAGAACTCGCGCGGAGGAGGTCTAGATTCAGGCAATTTTCCTTCCCGTGAGGACGTCAGGAATCCTGAAGATGTCATCATAACGGACGTAACGTCTTTGACCGGCTGATTTTCTTCTTCTAACAGCATCCTGAATCTTTTCAGAACAGGATTTTCCCCCGGTGACTCGGTCCTGCAACCACAACAAAATTATGAACTGTGTGTACGATTCATCAAGGCTAAGTAGATAATTCATGCAATAATTTGTACCTTTTACCCGTTTTACCAGTCTTTGGAGACACTGGAGATATTGAAATTTTTCCAAACTGCACACCGTCACCTGAGTCTTCGTCACTGTCGCTGACATTTTCACTTGCAGATTTTACTTTTCCATTCACAGTTGCACTAGCTATATGATCTTTCGATTCTGCCAAGTCCCGTTGCGAATCGTCACTCACATCTAGTTCATCATTCATGACACCATTCGCTAAAACTTCTAGTTGTCCAGTTGCCTTCCTTCCATCATTATCAAGAATCATTGGCGGCATATATTCGTGCACATGAACAGGTCTCGTCACTACTTCTTCACTCCCGGGTCGTAAACAATTTAAAAACGACGGATAATCAACAGGAAACTTTGGAACTTTCGACGGCACCACAACAGGCTCAAAGTTGCCCACGTATTCCTCTAATTCGGAAACAGATATATTCATATCTTCAAACGTCAATGCGGCGTCTTCAAGGTTAGGCTCAGTTCTTCCGCTATGCTCTGTGTAAGTCCGCATTCGTTTTGCTAATTGCATAAAGTATTTCGAGTAAACATCACTTATGACGTCCAAAGCTGTCGGCTGGGCTCCGTCCCAACCGATCGCCTGGCAAAGCGCAGCACTGCTGGACCTCATGGAACTCTTGATGAATTTGTCCGTCGAAGACATTTTACAGGATGATAATATCACACTCAGAGGCTAAAACAATTTTGCTGCGTTCACGAACACATATTCCTTGCTGAATCACTTGAACAAGATCCACGGGACTCAAACGCTCTTAAAGCCGTCCGAAGTCACTTGCACACCGAAATCTATTAAAAAGAACCAAACAGGAAATTACCATCATTTATTTTCACAGTCCTATCTCGGTTCAAACTTCAAAAAAGCATTCCAACAACATACCGCCAATTTCTCCCATTTACAGCTGTAGTACAAGTAATCTCCCTCCTAGAGCTATCTTGAAGCCCAAACGTCTCCAAACGGTTCAATAAATACCCATATACCTAAATCTAAAACCACGTTACCACTGCTTCATAACGTGCTAGTATTGCTAAAATATTTGAAAGTCAGCTTTGCTGCACTCGTTTTTCACTCCAGATACGTGAACATATATACACTAGTTTTCTGAGCTTGTTTTGAAGCTGGCTTGAACAAACTAAAAAATACATAAATGCACAAAAAACTTGGAATTTCGGGTTTCCAAAAACCGTTTTTATTCGCGGATCATTCATATATATAACTCTATAATATTTAATCCGTTTTTCAGTAGTTTCAACAAAAACTGAATGTCCAATTTAGTCCATGCGGATTCAAACCTCCCGCGCATTCGAATGTTATCACAACAACATTATGCAGACTTGGTTTTGGCTTACACTTTCGCAGCATTTAGTTTCTCTTTGCTCCTTCCACGCGTTTTACCCCTTAAAAACGTTGACAGTCAACTGTAAATATATACGGTGATAACGATTGATCGGCTTTTTAATGATCATTCAAGATAAATCCAACATGAAATATCGTTAACTTCATCCGTTTCTCTCACATTGCATGCCATCTTTAGCAATTAATCCGATTTTCCACCTGTTGTCGCCCAACTGGAACTTCTTGGTTCATAAACCTTCCAACCCAGTTCGAAACGGCAGTACGGCAGCGATCAACAAAATATATAGTCACGCCCATTTTGGGCAATCAAGAAGCGCAAACTGCACATTAATATCCGCTTCTCAAGTTAGTATCCCTTAAGCTTAAAGTCGTTCACTTTGTATCTTCCTACACACTTGGCTGCATGTAAGATGCATCACCATCCAAATCCAAGTACACACCTGCAATCAACTCACCTGTAATAGCCGTGAGAATGGTAACAGAGCCAAGATACAACAACAAACAACACACCTTCACTGCCTTCTCCTTTGTAAATCCCAAGAAACTTGGTACATCTCATAGTGTTATTTATTATTACGCCCAGAAAGGGCGCAGTACTTAAAGGCTGTGAGTAAGAGTAAAGTGACTGACTGACTTGAGCTGTTATCTAGTTTAATCACAAACTCTCTACAGAATCAGCTTTATTTTCAAAACCTTCTCATGCATTAGTACAAGTCCACCAGCGATCAGCGTCTCAGACATTTAACAGTGAAAGGCCCTTTAATAAGAAGATACCACATAAATTATGCGCTTATTTTTTGCATATTAAATATTCACTCCAAATACGTCCATATTGTCTCCCCACCTACGCTTCGCAGACACGCATTATTATCCCCATACAAGTTTAAAAAAGTAACTTGCGAAAATTGCCAAATTTCAGTGTGCCTTCGAAGTAAGTAGCTGAGCGTTTGTTGAATTACTTTTTCCCCATACAAGTGTGAAAACATGTGAGAAAGTCAGCAGTGGTCAGCCAAAGACTTGTTCGATTTCAATCAGCCGGTCCAAGTCTATTTCTGAAACTGTTGGCCATTTCAATTGTGTCCATAAACTGTGAACCGGGTCTATAAAAAGCGTTTAGCAAATCACGTGTAACAAATCCGGGTTTGGAAGCGCTGCAAAGTTGCGCGTTGTGTAACCTTCTCCAAGTGAAGTTTGCATTTCGCCTTTTTTGGAGACACCAAGTGGGCGACCTGATCTCATGGCGTGTTTCAGTATATTTACACTAAAAATCGCCTTTTAACTTTTCGCAACCACCCTTGTCTTTAGGTTGTCTTTAACGCCGTCTACCCAGCCGACGCCCAGGCAATTTCATATGGGCTCGTCTCCATTAAAACTTGATTGGCGACGTTTAACCTAAACGCGCTTCGCCATCAACAACAACAGTTTGCCCTCGAACTGACCAAGCGATTGTCAGCAGCTCCAGAAAAATGCCTCAAAAAGTGGACTTCGTTCCGAGGTGGACGAAATGGAGCCTTGTTTTAGTATTCGGGATTGTCGTTCAACTAGCTTCAGGCGGTTACATTCCGCCTTCGTCCAAGTACAAGTGTCCTCCGTCCAACAGGATTTGGCCCTGCGTTTGTCCATCGGCAGACGACTTTGGGATTCGGCTTAAATGCGAGGACGTAAGTGGAAATATTGTGGTTTTGAAGTCTCTTTTTGACAAGTGTTGTGTACAAATTACGAATTTTCAACAGGTGTCTCTGGCGACGTTGGCAGCGGCTATTCAATCACCGTCGAGGGAAAACATCCCGGTTTTGGAGCTCCATGTTATCAAGTTCAACACTGAGAAATTATACGGAAACATTTTTGCGGGACTCAATTTGAAGAAGTTGGTCATTGAGAATTCACCAGTGCAGAAGATTTTTGCTGATTCGCTTCAGGATGTCAAAGATACCATCGAGGTGAACTAGAAGTCTAGAAAAGTACTTGTAAGAAACTTGAAGCTATAGCTGAAACATGTTTGAATTAATTTCAGGACCTCGAAATCTGGCACAGCGACCTTGTTGAATTCCCCTACGCAGCATTGGAACAACTTAGTGCTGTCGTCAACGTGACATTGGACAGCCATTCAATTTCAAACATATCAGAGCCAATTCGTGGGATGCCAAGCCTTAAGCTTCTTCGGATTTCCAGGGGAAATATTTCCATCATTTCAGGAAACGCCTTTAGTAGCTTGGGTCAGCTGGACCGATTGGACCTGCACGGGAACCAGCTGAAATCAATTCCAAGGGATACTTTCAAGAACTTGAGAAACTGTCGCTATCTTGACATCGCTTACAATGAATTGACGAAACTGGATCCGCAAAATTATCCACAAATGACCAAACTAACGTGGTTCAATGCAAGCCACAACCTAATTTCAGACTTCACTCGAGGAGCCTTTGCAAGGAACAGTTTTCTTAGAGTCATTTACTTGACTCATAACAAACTGACAAAATTGGATGCATTGTCGTTGAGAGGAATGACGAATTTGAGGCGGTTGTATCTTAGCGACAATCAGATCGCAGATGTAAGTTTCGAAGGGACAAGGTTACATGTTTACGTGTATTTTGATATCAGAAATTTGATGGTGACCCGTGTGTTTCAGGTGGGACGAGGAGTCTTTTCAAACGTCAAAAAAGTAGGCACTATCGACCTGGCCCGAAACAAGATCAAAGTGATAGACTTTGAAATGTTCAAGTCTTTACTTCAGCCCGATGAAATCATCCTATCAGAAAATAACATTACGGCCATCAAGGCGGGCGCCTTTTCAGAAATGTCGTATCTCATGATCAATGTGAGTCACAATGCCATTTCGACCATTGAAAAGGAAGCCTTCAAAGACTTGGTCAACATAACAATTTTGGACATGAGCTACAACAAGATTGAAAACTTCACCAAAGATGCCTTTGATGGAAACACGTATCCTACGGAATGGCGACTTCAGTACAACAATCTGAAGCATACTGGCGACATTCCCTTGAAGAACATGGCAGGGCTGAAAATTTTGAACGTTTCTTATAATAGTCTCGTTGAAGTTTCCAAGAACACATTTCCCAAGCTGTATGAACTTCACACTGTCGACTTTAGCCACAATAACATTTCCAAAATTCAGGCGACTGTCTTTACCAACTTGTTCAGCATTCGCTATATTAATATGAGGTAAGTTGTGTTTGAAGTCAGAAATATATATATATATTTGAAATGGCTATAAATCTAAAGTTGAACAATTTTTCCAGCCACAACAGTCTCACGGATTTAGGATCCATGGGAGCTGTTCCAACACTTTTGGAACTGTCACTGGACCATAACAAAATTCGACGTATCAGTACTTCAGCATTCACTCGGTTGTCTTCAGTCCGGTCCCTTTCGTTGACGCACAATGAGCTCAAATCTGTATTCCAAGTACTTGAATCACACCGTTTTTTGTAGGTACCAAAACACCCGGTTGAGATTCTAAAAAACTTGGAATTTTTCCAGATTTCTCCAGGCCTCACATCCCTCAACTTGTCACACAACCAAATCAACAGTTTGGCCAAAGCTTGGCCAACAATGAACTCTTTGCTTCGTTTGGACCTCAGCAATAATGATTTGGGCGGGAATTTGGAACAAGGATCATTCGACCATCTAGCGACCCTTCAGACTGTAAATTTGGCTAGGAACAACATCACAGAGGTACATATTCAGCAAGCCCGAAAATCATTTTCAAGTTTGAAAAGCAATGTTCCAAAGAGATTTTTCTTCCAGATCCCAGATCGGGCTTTATCAGACTTGACCACAGTCCAACATATTAATTTGGAGCACAACGCCATTACGGAAATCCCCCGAAATGCTTTTGGACGACTTCCAGTCGTCTTCAACCTCTATCTGAGCCACAACAACATTTCAAACATCTCAGTAAAGGCCTTCGAAGGCCTCCTCCAACTTTTACACCTCGACCTCAGCCACAACCAACTAGAATCTATACCCGAAGGCGCTTTGGACGGTTTAGTAGCCCTTCGATTAGTTAACCTGAGCCATAACCGTATCGAACGTACTGAGAATGGCCAGCAAAGCCTTTTCGACAACAAGCTGTCTTTGGAAACTGTGGATTTGTCCTACAACCAAATCTCTGAAATTTACTACAACACCTTCCCTGAAGATCCCTGGATTCCTTATCGGCTCGCCAACATTGACCTCAGCCACAATCAGCTGGTGTACATAGGCAAAGACATTGCTCGCGGCACAAAAAAGCTCAGGCGTCTCAACCTGAGCCACAACCGGATCGCTGAAATCAAACCAAATATTATTGGGAACATGACCAATCTGCAGGTGCTGGACCTGAGCTACAACGAACTTCCATATATCGGGCGGGACCAGTTGGGTCCGCCGCCCAATCTGACGGAACTGTATTTGCAAGGCAACAAAATCCGTCGATTCCCCTCTGGAGCTGTACTTCCAAAGGCTCCTTTGAAACTCATTGATCTCACTGGAAACAAGATTACCCTTTTCGATACCGATTTTATGCCAAAAATCAAGAACGGGTCCCGCATCATTCTTGAAGAAAACCCTTTGAAATGTGACTGTCGCTTCATTCTTCTCAAGCGCTTCTACAACGACTTTAGACCACAACTGTCCAACTTTACCCAAGAATTTTATAGGGATTTTGAACGGCTCAAGTGCGGCAAGGATAGCCATCACGTTCTCGCCTTCAATGAAAGAGACTTGACTTGTGACCAGAACGAAGATCTTCAAGCGCCCAAAATTCCCTTGAACTACGACTTGGAAATTATCATTTTTACCGAAATTGGCAACCAACTGGAACTAAAGTGGCGAGTCAAGACCAAGATGGACGTTGCCGGGTTTTTGATTCTTGTCAAGGACGAGAATGGCCAAGAAATTCAGAAAAAGCAGTTCCTATATAATGTCCGGTCTGCCAAAATAATGCTGGACAAAAATTCGTATGAAGTCTGCCTCAGTCCAAGGTATTCCAGAATTGAAGCTAACCAAAACGCTTTAAGAGTTTGTCAGAAACTGAGCAAAACTGCCCAGTTGACTAGTTCTGCTCAAACCGTATCCTCTTCTTTTACCTTTTACTTAATTTGCTTTTCTTCTTTGATGTTTACCAATTGGATAGTCCGATAGGAAATTCCGAGTCCTTAGAATTGAGGCCTTTGAAACAAGGGCTTTGAATTAGGCTAAGGGTTTTTTGCTTTGCTTAATGAATGACGCTCATCATTGTCCTGGTGACAATCAATTGTTTTGATATTCTTCATTGACTGATGATAAAGTAATTTTTACCTTTTGTACATTTAATATGTAAGCCTATATTTGTGCAATATAATATTTATTTTTGTGACTAACAATTAATTACTTGCTCCTATACTTTATACTTTGATCAAGTCAATTTTTCATAGTTTTAACGAAATAAAATCTTTTACTTTGAGGCGGGCAACTACAAGCTTTCAAAAATGAATACAAAGTTTGATTCCACAGCCGAAATAATATGGTTTCATCCAAATTCACAAGTGGAAAATGAGCCCAGCCGGCCTACAACAAAGATGGCGAAACACCGCAAACGTTCGATGGGAAAAGTAAAAAGGCAGATTTGAAGCATTTGTGGCTGATCGATTCTATACTTTAGTGTTCAAGTTCCTATGTTTGTTTGTATACTCTTCAGGAAAAAAGCAAAATTCAAGTCTGTTTTCAATCACTGAAATTAAGCGTGAAATGGGTCTTCGGAAAATGTCTCCGAACGCTGAAGCAAGCCTTTCGGAGCTGCGTTGACAAAATCTTTGCTTCAAAAACATCAGACCAAAAGTCAAGCCTTGTAACAATCCTGCCTCGATCTTCAAACTTTTACTTAAATGAGTCTGTTATCACTACGAACTATCGCCGGAACCGTGGAATTGAGGAGACTTATAAGTTGAACGTGTTGAACAATAACAGCTACCGAAAATGGGAAACTTTGGTGTCAAGAAGCTCTCTGGAAGGCTATTATAATGGTGTCATCAACGCTGAGGCCGAATGGGAATCAGAGGCAGATGGTACAGTCTTGTCGAAAGAAGAAGTTCGCAGTGTAGACGTTCTCTTAAGAACTCCTGCGGCTCTAGAAGGACCTTTGTCATTGGATTCAATGTTTTCTACGGATTGTAAACTTTGTTACGCTCTGACGTCTGAGATCGGAGGCTACGCTGGATCTCTCGAAGAAGCCCCCGATTTTGTCGATGAGCCTCATTCGTCACATCAATCAAAATCAAATCATGCTGAACTTAATTGCGGAGCAGCATTGGACTCAAACTTCATCTGGGATGAGCCTGAGGATGACTATGAAACTAGTGCCCAAGTCGTGAGGCCAGAATCTTACAGCGATGAATCCATCCGTGAGCCCACTAAAGCTGAATTCAGTGCTCAAGTTCATGAACGAAGTGTCTATCCAAGCCACATTCAAGTTGGACAATCTGTCAAAGTGTTGCACGTTCGAGCTCGAAAGAGCGAATTCGAACGAATGGGTTCTAAATTAAAAAGACAAGTAGTTATTGTGAAGAAACGACGTAAAATTAATCCTTCAGAGACAGATGAAATCAGTAAACGTTAAATTTATTTCCAATGTCTTAATTTTCCTGTTGTGTTACCTTTTTCCGTTCAAAGTAATATTTTCTATATCCTGGAGTAGAGGAGGGACTCCACCGGATGTAATATTATTTGCTAGCTCTAAAATACTCAACTTGCTGGTGATACCAGTACAATGTGAATCTGTGACTTCCTCTGAAGTTTTGCACGAACAAGACCCTTGGCTCACGCTTATACCACCACATGGGTAGATTTCTTCAAAATCATTGGCCCCATTACATGTGTGGTCACAGCTTTTCATCGATCCCCCGTCTTCATTTGTCTGCACAGGGACATCTGCTAGGGTTTCCAATTTCCCCTTAACTTTAGAGCTCTTTCCGATTCCTAGTTTTGGCAGGCCTTTGTTGAGCCCTTCCAACATGACGCAAGCTTTACACAGATCTTGACTGGAAATGTAGTTACACCGCTTACAAACGCCTTGTGTTGGCATCTTGACTCCTTCTTTGATTGATAAAGATTCACCTAAAATTAAAAACAGTATTAATACGCCGCTTCACCGTTAATGTAAACAAAATACCGTTGCTGGGACTTACCCGAATGAATGATGTCGACGATACAGGATGGGCGAATTCGTTCCAGGTCCTTAATCAAGGTCCTGACATGTCCTCGGTATGCATTAGGTGAATAGAGGCATTCGGTAGAAAAGTAATCAAGATCCTTGTAGTAAGCATACATGACTATCTCTTTCTCGTACGTGTATTTGAAAGGTTTGCATCTGGGTAATGCGCCTTCAGCACCCTGTTCAAAGGCACAAAACAACAACATTAGTTTTTAGATAATAGGTATAGATGAATAAAGTAATAAAATATACAAAAGTTGCTTACTGTGGTTATAGCAGTGCACCGTTGCAGCCGGGCAACATCACCACGAAGTAAGTTCATCAGAATGGTTTCAGCAATGTCATCAGCATTATGACCCGTTACAATTTTGTCCACCTTGAGCTCCATTGCACCACGATCCAACGCTTGGCGCCTGAATACTCCGCAGAATGTGCAATTGTTCTTTCTTCCCACCTAGGAGACAAATTATAAAATATACATGTATTGGAAGTTTTCTAAGAAATTGTTCAATACACACTTACTTCTCGAACGATTTCATCCATGGTCCAGCCATACAGGTCCTTGTACGAGTATATTGATAGCGGTATATCATATTGCTGTTCATTGCGCTTTACCGTTTCCAGGCTGTCGTCGCGATATCCTATTGATAGATCACATATTTCACACACAACAAATGACTAAATTTCGAGCTCTCCAATTCGTACCTGCTATGCCTTCATCAATCGACAAAAGTGCCAACCGTAATCCATAGTTATGACGGGCATTAAGTAGCTTCATGATGTATGCCAAGACTGTTGAATCTTTTCCTCCAGAAGCTCCGATAGCGACGAAATCCCCTGGTTTGAACAGGTTGTTCTTTGTGATGGTTTCATGAACTTCATCCTCGAAAGCTTGGTAAAAACACTCTTGGCACATGGCTTCACCAGTCTTGGGTCGCTGAAAATATAATGCAAGCAAGGTGATTATGAGTATACATTTAATGGTAAACTTTTGAAACCAAAAATTTTGAAATTGACTTACCTTCATGACAGGCTTTCTGCCACAGTCGTTGGCACAAAGCACCATGATTTTGCACAGGTTTTGGTGAAATCTCGACCGAAAAAAAGGATAAGGTCTACGGAGCCCGAATTTTCAAAATTTTCAAATCTGAAGGATTCAGATGCTGCAATCTGTACACAAAGTGAATCAGAAGTATTTCTTCAGAAATCATATGCGATCGGTGATCCCACACACGTGCATTTGATTTTCAAAGAACCATTGAGTAAAACCGTCTAGCCATCGAATCGCTCTCTGCGACAATGTAAACAAAAGAGAAAAGATTGAATCAAAACAACAACATGACTCACAAACAAACCTAACGAATCTGCAGTGTTGAAAGCTGACTTTAGTTAATTTTGACTGATTTTGCTATTTCTGTGAGAGCATTAAGTTTTGAAGGTACCAGTTTTTTGGATTCAAACACTGAGGAGGGTATGGAACATGGCTCCGGATCTGAAAGTTCTAAAAGCAGTCTCGAAAGAGAACCTGTCAAGAGTTCTTCGGATACTTCGTGGCAAAAAGCACTTGGTCATAGACGCTAAAGTTACTGCAATTTTAGATCTCATTGTCAACTTCCAGTTTCTAAAGTAAGTACACTTTTATTCATCAAATCAGCCCTCTTATTGTCGGATAACCAAAACTAAAACTGTTTTTGCAGAGATCATGGCATTGAAAAGGTTTTCACGCTGGGCAAATCACCGCCACCACAACCCACGGAGTCAGTCACCCAATGTTTGTATTTTATCCGGTCTGACCTGATCCTTGCCAAGATGGTCTGTGATCAGATCAATGGGAATCTGGGCAAGGGTTACCAGTTCCAGTATGCAGTTGTGGTGGTTCCAAGGCTTCTTCACGCCATCACTGCCCTGTTCGAATCAGAGGGAGTTTATGGAAATGTGATCTTTGGACAATACCACTATGAAATGATCCCTTTAGATGACCATATACTGTCCTTGGAGTATGACACGGTAGTCCCGAACCTTTGGTTGCATCAGGACACATCTTATTTGGCGTCGGTAGCTAGAGCCCTGTTCAACTTGAAAGCTGTATACGGGAATTTTCATCATTTGGTAAGGCGTGAACCTACGTATTGGAGTGAACATTGTTAGATAGAATAAGAAGCTGCATTCGCTGATTTTTCAGATCGCAATCGGGGCATATTCAACCTCTGCTGTACGGATGATTGAAGAATACGGCAGAATATTTGCGGATGACATCGACACTTCGTCAAGACAAGAATCTGATTTACCAACTGTGATAATTGTTGATCGATCCATGGACTTCATCAGCCCCTGTTTGACTTCTCTATCGTATGAAGGAATGCTGGACGAAGTTTTCGGATTCAAAGGGAAAAACTTAAACCTGGATTCCGCAGTAACTGGGAAAACCACCACGTTGACACTACCGGTGACTTCGAATGACATGGTTTTTGAAAAAATTCGGCGATTACACTTCTCTCGAGTCATTCCCTATCTCCAAAACAAGACCCGCGATCTCAAGAAGGCGAAAGACGAAACTTCTAACCTTTCGGTGCAAGCAATGAAACAGTTTGTAGAAAATGACCTGAACAAGATGAAAGCGTTACAAAGGAGCTTGAGCCTCCATTTGGATGCAGTTGGCTATATCGTAAACAACAAGTCTACAGAACTGCGGAAGCAAGTGGATTTTGAAGGAAAAGTTATCGACAACTGCAACCAGTCCGAAGTCAAGTCTTTTCTGGAAGACGCCATCGCTAAAGGATACGACTACCAGGAAGTAATGAAATTACTCTGCCTTGTCTCCTTAGCTCAGGATGGTCTCAAGGACTACAAGAGCTTGAAATCCCAATTCATCCACAGCTATGGATTCCGTCATGCCATTACTTTGTTCAACTTGGAAAAAATGGGGCTAGTCTTTCCGTTCCGAGGATTGGAAGTCAACGCCAAAGGTGTTGCGGATGCTGTCATGAGAGTTGCTCAAGTTTCACCGTTCTCTCAGCAAAATCTAAAGGAAAGCAAGAAAATGAATACCCCTTCGCAGTTGTCCGGTCATAATTTGACCAAAAAATTAAGTAAGAAATACTCGATATTTATTTTAAATACACAATGCTAAAATAAGCTGCCAGTTAAATACATCTGCGTTACTCTTTCCAGTTCCTGCCACCAACATCGAAGTAAGTATAGACGCACCGAATCATCCCAGCTACGTCTTCAATGGATCCTACACTCCGTTTGTTGTCAAGATTACCGATGAGATTCTATCAACCCTTACCACGCCCAAGTCAAACCCTGCTTTACTAGAAAAGAAGCTAGAAGACTTGATTAAGTTTTATCAAGTTGGTGAAAGCTACATCAAATGTAAATCAGGCCCAGAAGCATATGCTAGAGGTCGAAACGTTCTATTGTTTGTTGTTGGCGGAATTACTAGAAGCGAAATTGTTTCTGTTCAAATCGTTGCCAGAAATACTGGCTTTAATATAATTAGTGGTGGGACTGATATCACTACAGGTAAAAAAATTGTCAGTTCTGCAGTTGCTAGCTTTTGATAGTCATTTAAATTCAAACTTGTCGATCGACTCTCGCCAATAAAAACGCTCGATAAAAATCTGGTTTCGAACGTTTTTGTCTCACTTGTCCCCGAAGAACTCAAGTCATAAAGCAAACAGAGAGCGGCAAATATGAACATGTTGCTCCATTCCAAGGCAGAAGAGAATCAGATGTCATTTTTGAATAATAAACGCCATTAAATCATGTGTTCTAGCATAAGATAACGCTATTTAATTGAGGTTAACTATAAAATATAAACAGTTTACGAGTTATGAACCAAAATGCCAGTATATTTCGTGGTTCAGTCCGTGTAACCTCGAATGACAATTCTCTTTAAAATGGTCAATGAAAAGTAATTTACCGCGGAAACATACTATTTTAATCAGTGAGCTGTCAGGGCTTGATTAGGGCTGGGCTACCGTAATAAAGACCCTGTTGTCATCAAAAGAATCCTTAATAAAACTCAAACCTGAGATATCTGTGATAATGGCGGAGGTAAGCCAATATCACACTTGCAAAACATGATCTGATCAAACCAACTATAAATGATTTACTCCTTCCTTTGTTTCCAGGAACTACGTAAAAATCTTCTTCAAATCCTTACTAGGTAACAGACATTTTGAAATCGTTTGCATGTAGTAGAAATGAACTTCAAGCTTAAAACTAACACTAAACCTTTGGTTCCAGCGTCGAAGGCCTATACGCCATCGTGATAACCGACAGGGATGGTGTGCCAATATTCAAAGGTGAAATTGCCTTCAAAGCAAAAGTCTTGTCCGAATCGTTCGAAAGTTCTAACTTGTTTTATAACTGTTCCAGTCAGTGCCGACGCGGTACCAGAATTAGCCCTACGGATGAACTTTCTATCCACCTTTGCAAACGCGATGGATCAAGCAAGTAAACTTGGAATGGGAAAGAACAACAGAATCATATCCATGTATCAGAATTATCAGGTACTTTGAACGGCAATTATGGATTGCTAAGTAGGGATGGTCCGGGAATGGTCATGACAACCTCTAAACTTGATTCTGATTTCCAGGTGATACAACTGAACAAGCTTCCTGTAGTCGTCACCCTGATTGCTAAAAGTACTGCCAATACCGGTTTCCTTCTAACCCTGGAAGATACACTCGATCCTTTGGTTCAAGCGTTAAGGGCTGATGTAGTCGCTGACGAACGATGAGTCAGTCACAGGTCATAAGGGATGAAGGCGTTTTATACATCGACCGATTTCGCATCCAATCATCTAAGTGTTTCTGCATTTTGTATACTGTCTTCCCTGTAAATTTACATTATCGAATACTTGTACATTAATAGGCTTCTTTAATCGAGTAAAGTCATTTCAAGTCTGTATGAAAGAGTTCTAATAGCGTTGTTCAAGAGAACCCTTTCTGAAAGTGACAACGTTGTAGCATTAGAGGTTGCATAGCACCGTCAGTCCCATATAACCGTCGAGCGCTCCTTGGTTTCTCCTGATGTGCATAATTTTTGCCTTTGAGAGGCGGATCCACAGTACATATATATAAGAGTTAGACTGATATAGTATGGAGCTGCCTGACTATATAACGTGACCTATACTGATATACGGAAATTTGCTATTATATGGGCTAAGTGGCGCTACATACATGCAGCACAAGATCCCACGACTCCATCACAGATTCTTGTGATCCGCAAATAAACACTAAAGGCGAAATATCCTTGGAATAAAAATTGCAATTTTGAAGCGATTTCGCCACTTTAAATTTTGAAAATGATTACCAAAGCCGTGCAAAGGGCCCTCATCGGTGCCCAAAAGAATTCGTTGGTGCAAATCCCTCACAGGACCATGTACCCTCACATTTCGAGCAACGTCATTTCTTCACCTCCACGCGTTAGGATTTCCAACCTCGTAAGTATTGTTTTCAAAAATTGTTTCAAAATTTCGTTCGGTCGATGCGATTTGGGTCAAATGGAGTGTATATCAAGCGCTTCTGGAGTTTTTGCTTGTGCTTTTAGTATTGCGAATTACATTACAAATCATCACAACGTAAAGAAATGGCAATCCCTAATTGTGAAACTTGACCTTAAAAATTCTTTTGATTTTGTTACAGGAACGCATTGGATGCGGCTTGTGGTTCGGTGCTGCTATCTTCGGAACCCCCATCTGGATCCTGCTCCATTTGGACGAATACCGTGGAGGACCCGTTCAGTGCAAGTAAATTATAGGCCATAGGTACCGCCGTGTATGTAGTTTCAACCGAAATATGGAACGCTTCAGCGACCTGCATTCCGTTCAAGCGGCGGCCAACACCTCCTTGGCGTCAATAGTCAAACAAATCTTAGTTCTTCTAATGTGTTATAACTAGTGCTCACAAAATAAAGCAGTTGTAAACAAATTTGGAGCGTATTAATGTTTTTTAATAAGAAAATGCATAGTCAACAGCTGCATGCAGGCAGGTACAGAAACAATAAGTCTATGATAGAATTTTTATAGTCAGTCTTGGTCATCCTGAAGGATTACATCATTAACAGCAGAACCTGAGTACATTTCACTGTCACCTGATTTCTACATGTATCTTCTTGTAAACATCTATTGTGCTAAAAACGTAGCATTCACTAAACAAGTAAACACGTAGAAGCACATTACACCTGTGCAGTGCCAGAATGAAAGGGTTTAAAAATCGTGTAAATGCAATGTAAGGACTTTACAAGGGCACATTTAAGCCAACCAGCCACCAAGTGCGCAGAGTGTCCATCCTATCGCGAGGCTTTGTCGTCGTCGTCATCACTATCATCTAGAATGATCAGAGGGACTTTTTTCGGCTTGATGATCATAACGTGCTGGACTCTGGTATCTCTAATTATGCAGATATCATCATCCTTTGGGCACGTCTTCTTTGCCAGCTTCTTTTTTGCACGCTTGATTTCGTGTTGGGTAGGCGCTACAGTTTGATTCCGAATAGCCGAGGGTATGGAATTGCTGGTGTTCTCGATCAGTGTTATTTCTGGCGAACAAGGTCGTCCTTCGTCAAAGCAGTCTTCATTTAATGCAGATTCAAAGTATATGAGTTCTTGAACGGGAGAGTTTCTTTTTTCTGCAGGACTTGCCAAGGGCGTATTTGATTTCCGTTTCAGTGCCACATTTGGTCCATCTTTAGTTGGGGGAGACTGGACGGTAGAAACCGTAGGAACATCTGAACGATCTTTAGTTGACGAAGACTGGATGGCAGGAATCGTGGTAGCATCTCGTCGATCTTTCGATGGTGAAGACTGGGAGGTAGGGAGCGTAGTAGCATCTTGCCGATCTTTAGATGGTGAAGACCGGATAGTAGGCATCGTAGTAGCATCTGGTCCATCTTTAGATGGTGAAGACTGGGCGGTAGAAACCATCGGTGCATCTGCATGATCTTGAGACGGTGTAGACTGCACGGTAGGGATCGTGGTAACTTCCGTCCAAATGTCCTCAAAGTGCAAGCCCTCAGATACGGGAGAAGAGCTAGATGAAATTGGATCATGATCATGACATGACTGCTCGGAGTTTTTCGTCGTTTCTGTGCTGATCAGCGAGACTTCTACATTTTCAGTCGTTTCATTCGTCTGGTTGATGTTTCGAATGCAAGCTGAAGTGGTTGCAGCAGAACTGGCTGCAGCGATCGGTTTAGCTTTAGCCGAATTTCTCCTACCCGTAACGGGACCAACCGTCTACAAATCAGAAAGCATTCCAAGACTTAAGTTATGAAAATAAAACGAATATAATATATCGGAATAAAGCTCTATAGCTCACATCAAGAGGTTTTGAGGTGACGATTGTTTCCATGACCGCCATTGCGACTTCATCGTCTGATTCTGAGTCCGAGTCCATAGCCGTTTGCACGGGAGCAACAACTCTGAACTTCTTTTTAAGGTCTCGGTCATAGAAAGCTTCTGTCCCGCTTTTGCTGGATGGAGGGCCCTTGGTTACGAGCACAGCTTCTTTTGTACCATCTGAATTAGAATAGGCTGTCAACTTTTAGACTTCTGGCTATGTGATTAACTTAAAATTGAACATGAGAAAATCTCTAGTTTACCACTATCAAAGAAGATATTTGGACTTTCCACCGCATCTGGGACTTCTTGTTCCGATTCTCCCGAATCCGAAGAGTCATCGTCAGAATGGCAGGCAATCGGTGTGTATCCTGCACAAAAAGTTCGAATGACACAAAGATGCGATAATATCACCGATGAATGCCAATGCCATACCTCTTTTCAGGGTAGGATTACACTCCGGACATTTCCATCGCTGTTTCTTCAAGTTACTGCAGTGCATGTGAGTTCCTGATCCACCGCAACTTCCACACCGAATAATCTTCCACATTCTGTACCTGTAAGGTGTATTGACTTAATATTTATGTTAAGGACTCAACAGCAAAACTCCAGAAGATTAACTTACGGCACGTTCTTGTTATTGTACATCCTGCCATCCTCGCAAAGACAGTCTATCGCGTCACATTTGTATCTTAATTTCTTCATTGCCTCAAACCTCTCTTCCTTTTCCCAAGCAGCATCCCTAGTATCGAAATCCAACGAGTTTATAGCTTTACAATGGGACAATAAATCACAGAGCAGACCAAATCCATACCTGACTGGAACATGCACACCTGCTTTCCTGAGAAACTTGATGAAAGTCCACTTGTTTTCACATTCCAGATTTGGACACCTCATGTGGTAAGAACCGAAGAACGAAGCGTGTCGCTATGGATCAGGTCAAATACACCATTAAAGGCAAACTGTCATCATTTGATCAAATAGAAAATAGATTGATAACTTAAATCGAGGTGAAGATCATACTTTACCTGGAGACACAACTTGTGGTAAACTTTCTCTTTGCAACAAGGTGGGCACATGACATGCTCATTTTCCTCACAAGGTTGTAAACAAATTTCGCAGGGTCCCCAGGGGCCTTCGGGGATGTATGAAATAACCTCGGTATATTTTCCTTCATGCCACTTATGTTTTGTACAATATGATGGGAATGGGTTGGTAAATTCACTCAGTGTACCGTTGTCCGAACCGCATGTAAAATGGAAACTAGTTTTGCATTTATCAACGACGCATCCGATGGTGGCGTGCGGTTTCCTACAGTACTTGCATTTCTACAGAAAAGCAAATCTGGTTAAGTCATTCGTGGAATGAAAACAGCTGAACTGGAATTCGAATTTTCTGAATTATACAACTTACGAGTTTTTTCCCTCGCCGATATTCTTTCAAGATATCTTGTTCAAGAAGTCCGTCAATTCCTTCGTGATCCGCACCTTCCTGGCTTATACCGCTGCTGAATAGCTGTAAACAAAAATAAAATTGGTGGAATTCGATAGACAACGAGACCAAAATTATGCTTGGATATTCCAATTCAACTTACTATACAAAAAAGATGAGCTACAACTGTATTCAACTTGTACAGTTTTCCGTATTGAGGCTCATCGACGACAGATCTCTGGCAAAACATGCACTGGATGTCGTCCGATGTTGTTGTAATCTCAACTAGATCTGGGTTGATTAAAGGCTTTTTCTCTACTTCTTCTGACTCCTCCTCTTCACCTTCCTCAGGTTCATCTTCCAGAACTTCCTCAGGTTCAACTACGCTGCCGGAGACGGCTGCTATTTCCTCTGTGTTTCTTTCGTTAGCCTTGGACTTGTTACCCTTCTTTTTGCCCTTTCTTCTCGCCATTGCTGATTGACTGGACCTAGAATGCAAAATGAGGTCAAGATGAATTAGAATTCGTCAGTTGAAAGTATAAAAAGATTTGTTGTTAAATCAAGCCAAACAATGTTTACCGAAAAGCTGGGTCGATGAATTCACAATTACTAGACAATTCACAATTCAACCATTCCTTCCAAATCACTTGTCACACCTCAATCCAATGTTTTTTTCAAATTCAAGACGATTATTATTGAGTAAGTATCTCCAAATCAATCATGAATCTGGCTGGAAATTAAGTAGCCGAACAAAAAAGTGAATAAATTGTAAATTTACGTCAACCGGATTTGGTCAACTGGACACAAATGAAAGAAACAAATTGTCAGCCATTGTTGTTGTTTGTTGTTGATGCTTCAATTATCAAGTCGACGGTTGTGCATCCGTATGTACTTGTACTGCACACAATAACAGCCAAGGATATCTTTTCCGTTCGTCTTTGCAACTACTCCCAAGCGCGCGAAGTGGTGCATCCAAGAAACCAACACGTGCACATTGTATAACAATATCAAAATATTGTTTACGAAAAACTTTTAGAACAAGGCCTTTATAATAACAAAATGAGAGGTTTTGTGGTTTCGTAAATTGAAAGATAACACTTGTTTTCATCAATATATTCATTTGGAGCCTATAGTATTTGTGGAATAAATCAGCTGATACATCCGACGCAAACTACTGCAACATTCGACTAGAATATCTTCAAGATTTGCAATGGATAACCCAAATCACTTGTTCAGGCATCAGAAGAGCCATGAACGATATCATCCGTATCAAAGAGGTGGCGAAAACAAACGAGGGGTGAGAACGTCATGTATTTCAGTAACCTGAAATTGGAAAATGTTACATAATTGAATCTTGAATTTCGTAACTGCAGAGAGGTCGTGGAAGGTGGAACAATTCCAGGGGAGGTCGTGGAGGAATGAATTTAAATCAAGCACAATTCGGACATGGGCTGCAACAAGCGTTAGATGAACGAAATCAACTATTACTTTCTGACGGTAGAACAGGTCAAAGTTCACCTCACGACGGAACGAGACACAAGGGTTTTAACGATGCAAGGAACAATCAGGTATGTTTTAATTTCAGGTGGTGTTTCCATATTAGAGTGAAACTTTCTTTTGTGAACAGTATTACTATTTGCAGAAAGGTGGGATCTATGTTTGCGATGCTTGTGATAGGAGTTTCCCCACGGAACAAGCACAACAACAACATTTCGCTGAACATGTCACTTGCAAGTAAGTTTTTCCTAGATAGCCTCGGAAAAATAGAAAAAAAGATAATAAATGGGATGTCATTCTTGACTTTTAGCTTGGACGGTTGCACCTTCACATCTCACCCAAAGATTCTGCTAAAACATATTGAAATGCAGCATTCGAACAATCTATTCAGTAGACTGAAGAAATTGAATGACCCTGATGACATCAACAAATGGAAAGAAGATCGCAAGAAGAATTATCCTACGGCTATTACAGTAGAGAGAAAAGTGAAAGAACGCGAAGAAAGAGTTGCAAGAGGGGAGAGATACCCAGGGAGCGATAGACGCGGTCGCGGAGGCAGAGGGCGTCCTGGAGGACAACATGGTTCACGGGATCAGCGCCACAGAAATAATGCTCCAGAAGCTAAAGTCCGGTCAAGTGATCCGAGCAGAAGTGTTTCTACTGAAAATTTGCCAACTGGATCATCAGACCCGCTTGATCATAAGGACAAGCCGGCCAAGAGAGAGAGAAAGGTTTTTACATACGGAGAAGAAAAGCAAGCGAATTTTGTGAAGAACGAAACAGTGGAAACCATTGTTTTAGATAACTTCTACTCAAAAGTGAAAGTTAATGGAGAAAACAAGCTAATGGGAACCGGATTGATGAACTGGAACTCAAGCACATTGAAAATGGTCGACAAGATAGCTAGCACCGGGCTTTCAATGCGTTACCTGATGTCTGATGATGCGCCGATGTCCGATTCTGAGGAAGAGCAGAATGTCGCTCAAGATGATGTTAACATAACGGATGATGAAGAGTGGCAGACTTCAGATACTGAAGAAACTAAACGTCAAGTGGAAGAGAAATCTACAGCTCCGGGGATTGGTGCAGGTACGGCGAAGGTACTTGGTCCTGCCCTAGGCCTAGTGGCGTACAGTGACGACTCAGATTCCGAAGGTAACCATTGCATTTCAAAATTTGGCATTAGAATTAGTTGAGTGAATCTTGTAAACATTGTTACGATATATACAGGCGAAGCCCCATTGGAAGTCCCTACAGTCAAACCCAGTATTACTGAATCCAGCAATACTATTGACGCGACTCAAAATGAATCCAAACCTGCTGAACTGATTGCAGAGCCGGATCGAGTTGATGAAATGGCCGCCGAAATTGTAGCTCCTAGTCAAACATCAGAAGAACAAGAGTCCAGACCGTCACGCAAATCCAAATCCACAACGGTTTCAAAGTCGTCTAAACCAAAGAGAAGACAACGGATGCCGCAGTTGCTGCAAAAGGTTAATAGCCATATAATATTACGACTTCTCACTCTCAAACGCATTTATCAACACATTATATTTTTCCAGCTTCTGGCTAACGATATCAGGAAAGAACGAAACCAAATTCTACAAGTATGTCGTTTCATCCGCGAAAACAACTTTTTTGATGCTCCAGTTCCAGTAGTACCGAATGCAATCAACCTGCCACAATCATCTGATATTCCTCCTGAAGAAGACAAAGCTATCGGCCCAGAAGCAACTGTAAAGAGCGATCTACCAGATTCTGAGGTCGAGATTACCAAGCGTACTTCTGCTCCTGCTAACAGTACAGCTCATAGCGAGAGTGGTGGTGCTTAGATACAAGAAGTACATAAAGCAACATGTATTTTTTCATATGCGTATTCAAGCAATTTTAATTCGATACTGCCAAATGTTTTTCATGTGATGACTTTACAAGTGCAACTAAACGAATTTCTTTAAACCGAATTCATAATATAATCTAATGTGCCACTTCGCCACCTTGTGGTTTCTCACGCTTTAGTACGGGGCTTTGTCGTTAGGGCAGTTATGACTGTCCGCTTCAGTCCTGGCATACCACACGTTCCAGAAGTTTTTCGTAGCTCCACAAGAGATTTCGGTCGGATCAGAAACGAAGTAGACATGCATAGTAGCGGTCTTGAACTTGTTAGTTCTGTCAACAATACATTGTGGGGCACATCCTTGGATGATCTGTACCATGAGAGCCGTTACAAGTTAGCCCAAAAATAGCCCTCAAAGCCCCCACAAACTTCTCTATTACCTTGACAGCAAGACTGGGAGGTGTTTCCGTGTACTTTGATTTCGATTCTCCTTCGAATCTGAAGCCAAATCCGATGCATTCGAAGTCTGTATTGTACAAAAGGAAGTAGCCGTGGAGTTGGATGCAGTTGGTGTCGCTGTAGCTCTCGACATCATAGAAGTTGTGGTATCCTGAAATTTATGAAACATTGTTAGAGGACTTTCAATTCAAGTGCTCTACAAACTGTTATGCGGCATTTGTACCCATTCGATCGAAGCAGTTGTTGGTGGACCACTTTTCAGCAGCGGCATCAGCGCGGTTGACTGGAGGAATTTTCAAATCTTCTGGCGTTTTACCCCATTGGAAGGAAAGTTGAGAGACAGTGCCTTCAGCTTTCACTTGATCCATTGAACGTCCTTCGGTGCAAATTTTCTCTGTGCCACAGACAACATGTAATTAAAGAGTTTTCTCCCTATGGCGCAGGTTAATTTTAGGATTTGATCTAACCTGGAGGAATTAAGTAAGCAGTTTGACATGCGAATTCTTCTCCTTGTTCGGTGATGACCTGGTAGGATGAAATTCCGTTGACGTCCAATTTTTCTTCTTCAGATTGAGCAGCCAACATAGACATGGGCCACTGTCACCAAAACCAGAGAAAACATCAATGAACATAATATTCAAGCTTTCACCTTTTTAAGAATCATCAAAAAAGCTTACGCATGCTTGGACACCAGCAATGGACCCTTGGACGTCGTAAAGCGAGACAAACACGGCATCCTTCTGATTATCAGCGTTCAAGGGTTTATACCTGTATCCGTAAAATTTGACACCGTTGGCGAATTCGCTCACGCAATTTTCGCCAAGTTTGTTGTAGTTGGTCGCCTGAAAACGACCAAATTCTTATCATCAAAGGCTGGGCCAGGGTCATGCAAGGTATGAAACAAAATCTACTACTTACGCTGGTCGTGTTTTTCGGGATCGAAATGAAGGCTGGGTCTCTGATCATGTCAACTAATGGGGCCTCGAAGCGGACTGTGTTCAAGCAAGTAAAACGTTATTTTAGATTTTATGCCAAAGCAAGATGTAGTCTTTGTAAGAAAAATTATTGAATCTTACTTTTTACATCATTCAACTCCGGCTCAGCAGTGACATCTGGAAAAAAATTAGAGGGTTACACGGCGGAAAAAACCCGAGGAAGATATTTCCAAAATGTAAAACTTACGGCTGACGCACGCCAGTGCAACGAGAACAGCGACTTTCAACATTTTGTTTTAGAGACTTCAGCTTTCTAGGAACTGAACTTCTATGATGTCGACTTACGTTTCAGCGGATGCTTATATACCTGATCTGCTCAATATACACTGATTGTCTGTAGTTCCCAAGGCTTTGTCATTGTGATTTCAGATCTGACATCTTGAGCTGTAGCTGTTTCACAAAATTAAAATATGAATCACCATTATTACTCGCATTATGGCACCTGACTTCGGGCTTTAGCAAAGCTGGCGATATGGAATTTGAACTTGGGGGCTTCTTTATTGACCTTGCTCCAAGCTGATGGGCGCAAGAAGTACAATTACAGGAATCTGGTTTGGTCGTTGATTTTTGTAAACGCAACTTTTGTAACCTCATAGCAGAACACCTGTCCTTTTAGACAGTTTTTTGCAAATGTAAATTTTGAAACTTGCAGCTAATTTTGTTAACCTGAGCATAGCTTGTCAAGTCTCGTGATCTTTCGCCTAAAATGGTAAACAACATCTGTTGTATTATATTTTGTTAAACCGTCATGGAAAATAACCATCAAAGTTTCAAAATGTCAATGTTCAGTTTAAAGCACAGAAACTTGGGTTCCACACGACCATGAGTAACTTTTACTTGAAGAGAATTTTGTCGATATGAAGCCATGATTGAAATTTCGTTTTGCATTGACCAATAAAATTTTATTTGCGATATAATGAACATCATATTTTCTAAAGGAATTTAAATCACGCTGCCCTTATACAGCATCCGTCTGTACACAACTACGCAATGTCTGCTTACTGCAGATAAGCTGCGCAATCATGGCTGTTTTCTTTGACCTTGACACCAACGACGTTCTGGAAGTTTTCCTTAATTCCACAGGAGAGTTTCTTGGGCTCAGAAATGAAGTAGACGTGCATGGTAGCAGCCTTGAATTTTTCGGATCTGTCAACGATGCATTGGGGTGCACATCCTTGGATAAGCTGTAAAAAACACAGAAATATCCACGTTTTATATAACAGTCGGAAATT
>JAQGBJ010000450.1:0-41366 GCA_034698345.1 Sphaeridia pumilis | reverse complement strand
CCAAAGCGGCTGCTGCGGCGCTTGCGCCGCCGCAGCGCCGCCCAGCTGCAAGTGTTGATGTTCCTCCGCATACAAATGGTCAGCAGACTCCAAACTGGACTTGACGATGCTCCCCCACATGACCCCTGGTTTGACATCTTCCAAGGGGCTGACTACCCCCACGCTGTTTTTCCCAGTCTTCCCGCTGTACATAATAACTGACCGGGGCTCATACGGGGGCTCAATGAGCTTCTTCGAAGAGGTCAAGGGGTCGAGGGTGTGACCCCCGGAGGTCACAACGGGGCTTGTACTGTTTGGGGCGTAGCATTCATAAGTTGCTGAAGTTGGCCTTTGGATAGCCGCGTGATGATGGTGGTGATGATGCGCTGCGGCGGCGGCGGCGCCGCCGCCGCCCCCAGCGCCATCACTTGCAATTCCATTGTTGTAGTAGTAGTCATTACCATAGTAGGAAATAGCACGGAAATTGTTGTACAAATCAAGCGAGTAATTGTAATAGTCGTTGTTGTAGTTGTAATTATAATTTGGCTGGATAATGGGCTGGATGTGAGAGTGCGCTGCTGAGGCGGGATGCGCGGCGACAATGTGCGACTGTGGCGCCGCAGCGTACAAACTCGCAGCGTATTGAGACTCGTCCATGGTGTGTGGGTGCGGAGGTTGGTGCGGAGGAGCGAGGGAGGGGAGCGAAGGGACTGTTGCGTGGACAGGGGTCGGGTGGTGGGGAGTTGAGAGGATGGGCGTGGCGTGGGGGGCGACCACGCCCCCATGGTGGTTGAGGGAGGCGGCGGAGGACTTGATGGTGCGCTTGGAGGGCCTCACAGTAGTGAGGAAGTCTCGTAGTTGTGTCTTGTAGCGACGCTGCTGTGTGCCTTTTGTACTGCCGCCGGAGGAGGTGGAGGAGGAAGTGTTGTTAGATGGCGCTGTTGTGGTCGACGGTGAGTCCATTGTTGTGCCTTGTTGGACGTCGGAGAAGTAAGAGTTGGTGAGACCAGCGTCCAGGTAGGACACTTTGAAGTCCATGGTGCGCTTCCCGAGGAGGTCGCGCCCTTCTTCTTCCCTGTAAAAAAAGAAGAAGGAATATTTATTATGTGTTTCTTTGATGCCGTTCGAAAAAGTTCATACGAAATTCGAAGACTGACAAAAGTTCACTCCAGTTGATCAACAACCGAAACTGAAATTCAGCAATATACTTTCTCTTTGTATATTCATTCCCCTACTATCATTACCATTAAATATGCAGCACCCGCAATATGTCCGACTGTCTCAAACCTCTTATTACTGTTTGTCCAAAGCATAATTAATTACCTCCCGAAATATCTAATAAAGACATTATCCACTCTATCAACTTGTCTTTTTGTCTCACTTGTCTCTCCCATGGTTTCTGAGCTCTAATTAAGCTCACCTGTTCCCGCGCATTAACATCCAAGCCTTCATCCATTAATCCAGTTACCTCAAAAGCTTGCGTGATTTCTAAAACCAACTTTCTTGTTGTTCAATATACATTGAAAGCCTATCAAAACCCGATAATTAAATACATTTCGCTGTACTTCGGTGCACTTAAAAGTGTCAAAACATGTAATTTAAATCAATCCAAATCATGTACTGAAAGCTCTTATTCCAAATGTCTTAATTTCAAACCCGTACACTTTCCCTAAATATAACTGCGTGATTCAATATAATTATAAGATACTCAAGGCGGCTAATTTAAAATTCAAAAACACTAAAACTTACATTAATGGCCGATGAGTACAGATAATAAAGTCTGGTTTTGAGTTTTTGTACACGAGCCGCGAACTCGTTTGAAGCCACTGCCAATTGCCGTCCTTTGATTGAAGTCTGTAGGCGATTAGACCACTCGCTCCGGTTTTTAGCACTGAAATCAGCAAAGAAGAAGGTTCGTTAACTAAAGCTGGTTCGGCCAAAATTTTGAATTCCAAAAAACGGCGCCAAACTCTTACATTCTTGATGGGCGGAGGCAAAATACGCGAGGTCATCGAAGTGAATGAGATCGTAGCCGCCAAGTTGCGAGAGTTCGCTGTCTGAATATCCTATGAGCATTTTGCCCCTGAAAGCATACACAAAGCATGAATATTAATTAACGTGGAATTAATTAACAACACGAGTCATTTGCATACGTGCTCATCTTCCACCTGTTAACATTCAATTAACCGTTGGATTTTGCAAACACAATGCCTGGAGCATAACCTGGACTAGTGCGCGCGGCGCGCCGCGCCGCGCGCTGATACTTTAAAATGGCGGGAAATTCAAAATTTGAAAGAGAATTACTACATACCTTTGGTCCATGGACACGAGGCTGAGATCAAGTTTGTGTTTGGACTTGAACATGACTTCTTTCTGCGGGACTTCGAGGAGACTCGGCGGGCCGAATGGCGTGCAGAGGGCAAATAACGCTAATGGCGGTTCTTCGGATTTCCTGTTCTGACCATGGAGTAATTTGACACGACCGCGAATGTCCAGTCGCTGCAACGTACAAAAGAAACGGAAATACAGTCACATAAATTCACCAAAAGCCTTTTACGTTAAATATCGTTTGTCTTGTGTATATGTTTCGGCTGTGTAAAAGTCAAGGAACGTTTTATGTGTATTTTTGAAAGGGCATTTTGAAAGGTCCAAGTACATGGTTTAAGGAGGAGAATTTATGACTCTGTGAACTAACAGCCAAAAGAGCTGCCATTGTTAGCAGAGGCCGGAAGAGAGAGAAAAGAGTGTACAAAAGTACTTACGAGGAAACCGGAAGTGTTGTCAAGTAAACAGCGAAACCTGACGGTGAAAGAGCGCTCGAGGTAGCCAACTTGCTCGGGGTTGTGGAGGGCCTCTGTCATCGAAGTCGAGTTGGCGAGTTCGTTTGGCAGGAACGAGTTCCAGGTCAACTGGCGCTGGAGCTCTTCGCGGTCTTCGGAATGGACCAGTTCGTACACGGATTGGTGGACAATATCCGACTGTATATGAATAAATAAAAGAGCCAATAAACCCTTTAAGAACTGTTAGTGTACTTAAATTATTGCGATTGATTTGGAACGGCATTAAACTTTGACATTATTTTCACTTTCTTAGAACGTTTTTGAAATTAAAAGTTTCTTTTCCTTCGCTTGTCTACTATTTACAGCAACAGTGTCGACGGGCCCCCGGGGGTCCTTTCAGGGTCCACGTGCTTGGGCCCGCCGCCTGTGCCTCAGCACCATTCACCTGAGGTGTCATAAATTGTGTCTGATTATGCGGTTCTTGCTCCTCTTCCCGCTCATTCTAAATCAAATAAGATTTATATTTATATAAACTTGGTAAACGTATTTCTTATTCAACAAGATTGTTTCATCTTTGTTAGTTTTACAAAGATTCAAAGATCATATTTATAAACCCAACGATATTAAGACATCTCCAAAAATCTCCAACTGACGTATAAAACAGTAATGTCTTGTTCATCTCTGGATGGATTTCATAAGCTTTAATAATTTAAGGTTCACTTCTCATACTGTACGTGTATACATATATATACAATAATATTCGCCTTATCAGAATTGAATTATTGGAATAGCGGGATGTAGTGCGGGGATGAAATGTTTATGGTTTATTTATGCACGACTGTGAGAGTAAGAGTCTCGTCCTTTCTTATACAGTCTTTTTATTTTTTAAATGTAATCGCTAAGTACCCCCTGACGCGGATTTATTTGTATTCATACGTAATATACACACATGAGGCTTTTTATTATTATTTGTATCACAAGAACCACAAGAGATCTTCATTTTCGTTTTGTACTTTGTAGAATGCAGCGAGTGTGTTCTACCTTTTTGTTAAGTTCTATGGTATTTTGTTCTGACTTGTTTGCATAGGAAATATCGTGTGAAAAATTCCCTCGGCCAATTTTAAAACTTCGTATAGCTTACTTGGATTATGCATTAGATTCAAATCAAAGAAATCAACAAATCGCTTCTCACCTGATGGAATCCTAAATAAGATTCGATGGAATGCGTCGCAAAAAACACTTCGCCTTCACAGGTGAGGATGAGGAGGAACCCGTTGAGCGCCTAAGGAGTTGAAAAAATACTTAAAATTCCCGCTTCAGGCTTTTACCGGGTACAACCCGGTTTCGGGTTACCGATGCGATAACCCCACCGGAGGACCCGAAAATAATTATGCTATTGTTAAGTGCCGTTTTTTCGAAACGATATTTCGAAAGGGTTAACCTAGCAGATCTCATCGCTGTCCTTTACCTGTAGAAAAAGTTCGCCGTCCAAATGCATATGGTCAAAGGTCATGAGCGGGTCGTTCCTCTGTATCCCCTCATTGTTATTCAGTCTAAGCATGGAAACTGCAATCCACCCAAAATTCATCCATTAGCTCACCCTCAAACCTTCACATTTCTCCCCTTTATCATATTAGCCATCCTTCCAAAATCGTCTCTCTTTCTCTCCCCTTTTTACCTTTCGCCGCTCACATTTAATAGCATTGGGAACATTGGGACATGTAAAAATATCACCGGCACTTACGTTATATACTTTCCTTACAAAGTACCATCGAGCTTTCTCTCTCTCGTCTATTCAATCAGCAATATATAATGCTGCAAGTCTGCCACTTTTCCACCTTCATTTCTCCCTCCTCCAGTCCTCCAGTAGATGAGGATACGAGAAGGAACAAAAATTCAGGTGAGAGTGGGAGTTAGGTTCCATTCTGGCACATGCTTTCTCCTTCTATCTAGCAAAAAATCCACGCTGACTTTATGGTAGCCGGCTCCGGTGGTGCTGGAATACGATGCCGATTGCCAATAAATTCTCGCTGCGGGCTACCAAGTTTGGTTGAGCCGAAGTCGGTCCGCGCATTATGATTACCTGAAGCAAGGGCAGCAGAAGAGGGTAACTTTGCCTTAATTGAACCTCAACCCATTGACTACTCATTAAGAGCTCGTGGTGAGTCTGTGAGTCATACACAGAGCTGTATTCATAATATACATCGCAACCCTTCGTCCAAGAATTAGCAAGGACAAGCAGAACGGTGAACAAAGTTGCTGATCTGATGGACAGCCGCAGGAGCAGAAAGGTAATTACTACACGTGCCGGGCTTGGTCGGTGAACATTAGTTGTAATTCATGGATCCCTCTACCAGTCTCTAGCTATTAAATGGAGAAACTGGAAATGTGGGGAGAGAGAGAGAGAGAAAGAGCTGTCTGAAAGTAAGCTTGGAACACGTGGTCGCTCCGAAAGGTGTGTATCGTTCTGGGGAAGGTATCAAAGAGTTGTGAAGGAGATGTTATTAGATGTGTGGATAATTCTGCTACTGCTGCTGCTGCTCCCTGGCGGGCGACGTGTGGCGTGGGTGGGGTAGTAAAGTCTGACTGTGAGTAGCAGCGATTGCTTCTGGATAATTCACCAACGAATGACTCGAGATAAACGGGAGACAATCGAGCGTGGTAAAGGGAGCCCGCTAAGGCTCCGAAGAATCTAATGACGCATGCATGCATTGCTGTGTGAAGTGTAGAGAGCGTATAAAATATATAAACTTTCTGGCAAAGGGAAGTCGGGGTGATTCGGATCAATGTTAAATACGCGCTGGGGATTTTGCAACTTGCAAGGGCTTTTGCTTCACTAAAGGAAAAAAAAGAACTTGAACGGTATTTGGAAACAGGATAAAATTACAGAATCATTGATACAGTCAGGTCAGTTGATTAAGTGAGTGATCTGATATACTGATGAGCTTCTGAGCTTCTCATGCTCTTCTGAATTGTGGGGAGAAGGCAAAAGTGTGAAAGCTGATACTGAGTAGGTGAGAATGACTAAGCAAATATTTGAAATAAACTTGTCAGAAACTGGATTGGTTTACGGTCGGATCCGACTGGCCGAAGCCCGAAGCCATACACCAGAAATGTGTTTATATATTTAAATGCTAGTAAATCAAAGAAATTCAAAGGATTTAGCTTAATTTCGTCTCAAGGTTACTTGGGATGATTTCGTAAGGATGAACTAACTTCAAGTTATCTAACAGCTTCGTCGAAGTTCCAATAATCGGCATCAAAGTGGGACATAATTCAAAAGCCAAAATCCTTCACTTTACAGTTTCAGGTTTCGCGCTCTTTTCTTTTGTACCGTTTTTTATATCACTTATTCTTCCCCCCCCCCCACCCCCTTCTTCAACCAAACTCCATGGACCAGCTGGATGATACCCGGCCGGGCACTTCTACAATCCACACAACAATAACATTGGTTGCATGTCCAGATCCCAACTATAAACCCTCCCGGATGATGATAATTAACAACACGCTCACAAAACGATCACGTTTCATGCAAAATGCCATGCTGTAGTAAGTAGTATAGCTTGAAATTTTCGCACAAATATTATAGCAAGAAAGTTACATATAAAAGTTGCGCTATAATAATATTTAGCTAGCACCACTTATGAAAGAGAGGCCCGGAGCATTTGTCTCGGCTCCGCTCCAGTTTGCAGATTGCATATATTTTGTATATTTTTCACAACATCTATGTGTATAAATTTAATTTATTTACTCCTTGTTGAATAAGTATGCAGAACCCTGCGTGTTCCTTGAACAATAGACAAAAAGACATCTTCGCCATGACAGATGGATTGGGGAAAAGGCGGGATTTCCTCTCCACAAAAACCAAATTAACCAAGTGTAAATTGAATTTCGCCAAGTATACACTGTAATGGAAGAGTCGACGAGCGTTCTTGATATCAAATAATTACATTTACGCATTTTCTTCAACCTGTACATACATATAAGAAAGTTTCACCAAAACTAACTGCATATTATGTAAGCACACAAACTATAAGTAGTAGTAAGTAAGCAGATTGGACAAGAAGGGGAATAATATCAAGGTGCTGGACGTGAGAAGATCCGTCTTTTCTTATAGTACAAATGTTGTGGAATTGGTAAAGTAAAGCCTAGATTGCGTGACCATCTCCTGGACAAGAGAAACAGAATAGAAATGAAACGGAATAACTTTCACAAGGCTAAGGGAAGAAAAGGGGTTTTTCTTCTTCTTCAGATGATGTATTAGCACACTTGGCTATTTTGCTATATATCGCAAGAGTATAATTCACAGAACAACAGTTACACAATCCCAAGCTAATAAGAACACGTCACATTTATATTTGTAGAATTTGTAGTGTGTGAATATCAACATTTGTTCGTTCCAGGTTTGAATGAATTATCATGAATAATGTTTTTTTGGAAGCGCTGGCGCTTTGACGCTGCAGCGTCTGAAACGCTGAAAGCGCACGGGGTTCAATTAGAGGAGCATCAAGTTCCGATCTATAAGTTGACTAGCAAAATGTGCTTTTTTCATTTTACTTTGCTATCATCTTTCCATCGAAACCAAAGCACCTCTGCAATTTTGTGCCTCCTAATTTCATTTCCACCCTTTGAACATGATTAATACAAGGACATTTATAAACTTGACACACCTTTAAAAATCAATTTCCAGCAGCAACAAAGCCAGAGAAACAAAAAGTGTTTACATTATCTCATACTCATTTGTATTGTATCATCCCACAGCTTGTCAAAAATTATCCAACCACAAAAAGATCCCTATAATTCTCAATCCTTCTTGTTCCCCTTTTTGCTCTATTCTTCTCTCTCTCCGTCTTCATGTGTATTAAAGACATATTCATAAACGTCAAAACCTCAGGGAGAAAAAGAGTCCTAAATATAATAATAATGCTTTTACTTTGCTATCAACTGTAGACTTGTCAGCCTTACAGCTTTGAAAGGGTTGAAAAAAAGACTGATTGACTCACGGCGACAAAACAAACCTCAAATCTACCTGTAAAATCCATTCTTTATACACACACAAGCTCCTAATGCCCGTCTCGTGTTATTAAATAAACTCGTCGAGCCTTTATTCTCATCTGTTCTATGTGTTTTAGATGATCCCCGCATCATCATCATTGAATTTTGAATCGGGGGATCAAACAAAAGCCGGCCCTGCTTTGGTTGTTGAATCAACATGTTTCTCCTCAAAAGACAGGAGTCACAAGCCTCTTCTTTTATAACAATGTAACACCGCCGATATTGTTACAGATTAACCATTAAATACACCGTCTCACCCTCAATGAACAACTCAGTCAGTCAGCAAAATAGGGAAGGCTACAGACTGAAGAACCATCAAATTTTTCCCTAGCTGCAGGTCCCACTGTTCTTACTCTCTCAAGTACCCTTTGGACTTTTGTAATGGTCCTTAATGCAAGGGATATGTTAGGTTAGGTTAGGCTCTTTCGGACGAGTTTTGTCGGTCCATATATACTCAAGTGTGTCCCTTTGCTCTAAGTGAGTAATGAGGAAATGGTCAGAAGCGGCCTGGAGTTTTGAATTAGTCAAACGTCCAACAACACAAGGGACACGGTCCATTAACGCCCGTAAAAGCCTTTGATATGTACTCACATAATTTTTTCACTTGATTATGTCTTACAGCTTTTGCTTTTGAAAAGGAGCTGCTTCGAATACCTACCGTAACTATTGAGGTGTTGGAAAAACAAAAGAATTTTAAAAACGGCACCAAGATGTGACATAATTATACAATAAACAATCATCTAGATTTCCAAGCTTTCCTTGCATCTTTTTCAGGTTCTTGAGTGTCTACTACCGAACATCAGATGAAAACCGACATCCAAAAAAACCGGGTAACACGTTACCCGCCTGAGCTTCAGCTCTTCTTCTTTTGAATCCTCCCGCTTTGTTTGGCGTTGTCGGGTGGTCGAGCAGGGGACAAATCGATCGTGGTAAGTAGTAAACTTGTCGACCATCAAAAAGTTTGTTGGTAACGCACACACACACACACATCCACCATGTCCAACGTTATTAAAGCCCAAGGAGTATTTCCCACTAAAGCCTTCTTCCCTACCTACAGCCACCACCAAAACCCTATGCACAAGATAAGACACAACGTACGTATACGTATAATATACACGCACCGAATTTTGAGCCGAAAAAATACAAACTTAATGTGTTCTAGTCACGGAAACTCTTTCACGAATTACCTTTTCCTCTCTTCTCCTTCCTTTAACATGGAGTTTGTCCGACCATGTACCTTCACTTATGTTGTCCGTCGTCTTCAACTTTTCCGTCTCTACCTCAAGTTTCCGCTATATTTCCACATCTACACACACACAACCTTCCACTATTGGAGTTGGTATGGATTTTTGTACCCTGCTTCTTCAACATTCTCATCGTCAACTTATGTACATACATTTACCCTAACCCGAGTTTTTTGCAAAGGAACAAACAAAAGCGTCAACTTGAGAAAATACAATACTTGTTCTCTACTAAAAAGCTCTAGATCGGGGATAGCATCAAAATCTAATTTGGTAAAGCGGCCCGGTGATACATGGCTCCTTTTTCCATAATTGCTACCAGCGATACTGCTCAGCAAAATGCTCAACAAGATCTCAGGCTGATTATAGGGGAAAAAGAATGATATCCCTCAACCGCTAGAACGCTGCTACAGCGCTAATTTTGCTTGATTTAAGGCCCATGCTTAATGGACGCTTGTGGCGCTTGCATGTTCATTATTAGTTCCTTCGGATTCTTGTAGAAACAATGCTGAATACAAACAACTTATTATAAAAACAGAACAAGGAGAGAGTGAGAGAGAGAGATTCCATCTGGAGAAAGTTCTCTAATTATTTACTACTTTTCTCCAGGTGAATTTCATATACAAACGCTGGAGAAAATTAACCCGCAGTACATAAACGAGCTCGATTCTAAATCAAGTCCTGCGAATACACATACATAAATATATTTTGATAGTGGACGTTTAGCTGAAAACCTCATGATTTCGGCTAAATTTTACCAGGCAGGTCTTTTTTTATGAGGGAGAGAAAGTATTATGAACGGGAAAAATTATGACCTGCGGGAGAAAAACTTGACCAGAATACAAAATTATTCGGAACAAGACTTAAAGAGCTTGCTTTAATTTATGCAGGAACAAGGCTGATTAAGCGAACTCTGGCCTAGCTCCATACGGGCGAAAAGCACTAAGAGTGCGCACAAGGTTTATGGAGACTAATAAAAAGAGAAAAGTTTTCACAAAAAGAGAAAGGAAGGAGATTACGAATGGATTAGCTTGTGGAGGGCTGAGATAGGCGAGTTTGATAAAAGTGTCAGGTCCGAGTGACATATTCGGAATGGAAAAAGTTGATTTTGTGGGTATACAAATGCACCATATATATATGGCTGATTAAGAAGAAGAAGAAGAAGGTTGAGAAAGTAGGAATAATAGGGCGGATTTGAGTGATGGATCATATTAACGGTGATGGAATCCGACGTGGACAATTATGGATTTGACGTAGTGTGTTTTGGGACGCGTCGCTAGCTAAAGCAAGAGCTATACTAAAGCTCGATATAAGGTTCTGAGTTCGAGCACTAGAAATCGGCCAACAAGTTTCTACTTCTAATAATGCAAGTAGAAGGAAGCTCATCGATCTTATGGAGTTGGAGCAAAGTCACCTTGAGTCAAGCTTATCAGCTTATAGAAGAAACTCACTCTCACACTCACACCGAGATGAGGAATTAACGAAGTGCATTCTAGAAATTTAAAATTCTTGGTTCTGGAAACTTCACTTCAACCTTCTATGGACTATATGGAGAGAGAGAGAGTGTTTTGGATATTCGAGGGAAAATTTTGAATTTAGCGCCAGAACCTCTTCAAAAGTGTAAAATATCAACTTACATTGAAAATAGCTCTTGGTTCTAAGGTATGACACTGCTAGCCTCAGTATCGACAGCCGGTCCAATTTCGACAAGATATTTTGCTCAAAAGGAAGCAACGAGGCGAGCGTGTCCAGTTCGGCGTTCAGCCTCTCTCGATGCCGTTTCGAAGGGTTGGATTTGGTGACTCCGTCCTTGGGCGGTGGCTTCATTCTGTAATTTTACAAGACAGAATTGTCAATTTAGTTCAATATTATGCTACAGCTTAATGCCGCTTTACATAAACTTGCGTTTTCGGTGCCTCCGTATACAGATTTCCATCATCAAACCGAACGGTATTTCAAGCCGCTCATTTCTATTAATTTTTCTAACCCAACCAACTTACTTACATCGAAATCACCCACCAATCAAAACTATACTTCGATGCCGTTCAAAAACATGCTTGAGGCATCCGCCTAGTACCGGCATCAAATTTTTGCAAACTGCAGCCTTGCACTTCCACTTGCATCATCAAAACATGAACCCAAAAATCTCGTTCAAACCAACAAGAGCACGCCATCACGTAACAACGGTGCGCCAACCCTTACATAACGTGCAAAGTACGAATCCAAACACGAAATGGCCGGAACGAACGCCAACTTCCAACTCGCACCAGCGACCAAGGGCGCGCTTCTCATGGAAGCCTGAAGCGCTGCAGCAGGAGCAGCTGGTTTGCATCGCTTGGCGTGATTGCGGAATCCCTGCCCTGATGCCTTCCCAGTATTGTTGAGTGAGTAAACGGTAGTGCGTGCTTAATTAGCCTTTTTCGTTATTGATTATCGATGCACATGTAGGCAAGTGACTGAGGAGGACGGCGGAGATGGAAGCAGCTGTAGGTTGTGTAGACCAAGTCCAGACCGCCGCCGCATCGATCCCGTTACGTTCCAAACATGCAAAATGGAAGGGAAGAAGAACCAACATGCGATCATTTGATGGAGGAAACGCAGTGTTTTGAGCTGAGCTTCAGAGGTTATTCCATGATGGTTTATTTGGTCGAAACGACGACGACTCCCACACAATTTCAAACGCAGTAGCTGCAGCAGCAGCAGTGCTTTACTTACCCGGGTTTCAACCCTTTGGTGATTTACATTTCACATTCACTCCCGCCTTATCAAGATGAACGGAACGTGGTGCAGCTTTTACAGCACAGCAGGTAGGTAATCAAATGTAAAGCACAGATTCAAGGTAACTTCAAAACAGTAAGCGATTTGGTCGGTGGCTCGCTTAAGGCTTATGGCTTTATGGGCTCGCCCAAAATCCCCGAAACCAGCAATGTTTACCTGTGCATTCAAAGCGCGGTTCCCAAGATAAATCAAAGGGAACGGAATACTCAATATGTACAGAAATTCAAAAAATAAACCTTTTAGATTTTGTATGGCCAGAGACCAATTTTTTAAATTTTGCACTAGTTAAATGCCGTTACTGGAAAAGTTTTACTTTTCCTGCTTCGTGTGAAGCTTCTTCACAATCCTCCTTCCACTATTTTCTATTATGACTTGGATCTGTCACCTTGCGCGGCGGCAGGTCTATTGGCGCGCGGCAGGGGGCGCTCAAAAAAACCTTTGTGATATAATACGTGTGGGGTGAGGGGCGGGCGATACACTGACATGTGTATGTGTGTGTATAATATCAAATTGAACGTAAAAAAGCTTTGAAAAATACTTGTATCATTAGCCATCATCAAAATCATAAAATTTTGATGATCATCAAAGTAGCGCTATAGCGCGCTCTTTATATATATTTTTTGTATCAACCACACAGTCACTCATATCGGCGTAGGAAACGTATCCCCTCACCCCCACAGATTCGTTTAACCAACCAAGCAAAAAATCCCAGCAGCTTCTCCATTGAATGAAACCAACTCTCAAGCTTAAATTGAGTGAAATGAGCTGCGAGCTTACATAATAAAGCTCACCTGCCCAGGCAGCCAACTGGTAAATCACCATATGTCAACATTATTATCGACTCACAGTCAGCGCATTCAGCAACTCAGCTTCATCCAACTGGCTTGATAATTGTCGATTTTGAAGCTTGTTCTCGCTGAGGTCACGACGGCGCTATCAATTCCATAAGCTTGGAAGAAGTTCCTCCAATCCCCATCAAGGTGGTACCACCCAAATATTAATATTTCACCAGAGCGACAAGTCATTTTCCATCGCAACCCTTCTTCTGCCTTCAGTCTGAGGCTGAAGCTGATGAAACTGACTCGAGTGAACAGGTATATAATAAAATAACCCGAATGGATTTGTAAGGGGGCAGATCTCGTTGGTGAACCGGACGGCTGATGGATTGGGTACAAAAAACTGGCATGGAAAAATATATCGGCCGATGATGGCTCTTCTAGTAGTAGAGTAGTAGTGCAATTAATAACAAGTTTTTTACATTTGACATCCCTCCTCATCAACTTCGAAGAAGCTTTGGACCAGTTGTTATCTTGTGGGCTCGACCTTGAGCAACAAAATTCCAGAATTGTGCGAGATTTCAAAACCTCACTTTGCTCATTAAATCATTAGGGAGGGATAGCAAACGGATGTTGTTGTTGTGTAGCTCCAAGTCAGCTTGCGCTTTCGCCTTCCTCCATTTAATGGACAGACAGAACAAAGAAGGCCTTACGACAACCGGAACAAGACGTGTACAAGAGAAGAACAACAATTGCTCATGTACCCAGTCGTAATTACAACATTAAGCGGCTCTGTGTTCTTGCTACATGCGCTAATAGCGCATTTAGTTTGTCAAAAGCTTGTTCTTCCGCTTGTCAACTACAACTCTAATGTTACATTCAGGCTCAACCAACATTTTGACATTTTCTACATATACACTTATATATATGATGGGAACAAACCGGAAACTGGATCAAGATCAACAGAAACGCCTCTCAATTTCTACTAGCAGTTCTAGTAGAATTCTAGACGCACCTTTTAGCTCATAGACACACCCTTTGGGAGCTTTTGCCATGATTGGATCTTGGTGAAAGATTCTGCGAGTCTGCGCCCCTTCAATAAAACATTGCTTAATAGAATGAATCTCATCTCCCTCAATAGAAAATACAATAATGGCCATAGAAAAACATGTGTTCTAAATACAAAATACAGAATATATATATATACACATTCCCAACAATTATCATAGTCCCGGACTGACTAGAAAAGGAAGGAAATGCAATTATAATGATGGTAAATGGTAATGACATAATGGCGAAGAGCCGTCATCATGCGAGCAATGTTCCTCCACACTCCTTGCTCCGCGCGGACGCTCTCCTTTATTTGGCTGCTTTTACTGCTGGACTAGCCATATTTTCAGCTCTGTATGTATATAATTGCAATGACCCTTTTGTTCTTTTGGTGCTTTATGCTCCAGTTATATGTATTATTATTTCATCTTTTTTGGAAATGCCGGCCAGATTCAAAGACAGACGGAGGCAAAATTAAAAAAAACGCTTGTATCCGGTCTCGCCGAATAATGGACAACAAAACTACTCAAAATTAACGGCCCTTAATAATAATAATACTAACAAACGTATGGATTTTAATGGGAGCCGAGCCATTGATAACTATAAAGAAAGGGACAATCGACAATTGTCCTCCTCGTAAAAATTACCATTCATTCTCGTTCTTCCGCACTGTATTTTTCAATGGCAAGTCAAGTGTATCTCTTTCAAGAAAAAAAATCAAAATGTCGATAATTATACACGTTTAATGAATACTTGTGTAGGAACTTTCGCCGCAATTACACACAACACCAAACGGCCGTCTAGCCCTGTACTGTAGCGTTTGGCAAAGGGAATTCTACTGGGGAACCAGGCACTAAAACAACCAAAAACTACATGCCTTTCATCACTTTGCTCTAGAAAACGGCATAATGATGAGACATGATTTCCTAAACTTCAAGAACCATAAGGTAACAAACAATATTTAATGTACCACACTTTCGGCTCCTTGTCAGCAGACATGATAATGGTTCTTTCGCCCTAAAATTTGTTACCGACGACGCCAAGGGAAAAATAACAAGTTGCAAGTTGCTGCTCTTTTCCCTTTTGCTGTCACTCAATTCAAATTACGGGGTAGATTCCCAATGTTCTCAAAGGCATGTTTGCAAGTTGGGCCTGCATATTTTCAATCAAGCTCAGGTAGGCAGCGAGATTGCCCAAACTTTTTCTACTCCGAGTCAACAACAGCTGGGCCCAAAACTCGTATAGGATCAAAGGAGGAAGGTGGAATAACTGATGGCTGAAAAAGAGCGGAGAGAAATAATTTTTCGCAAACTGTCAAAGGGTGGGAAAGAGCGCAGACTTGTGGTGGGCGTGGCCAGAATCGCCAATATATGAAGCTCATGTCAGTGGATTTGAGCGAGCAGCATGTTTGGTCGATAATTTGTAAACGTCGGGTATGGAAAAATGAGCGAAAAATCTATGGGAAATATATATACACATCACAGTATTGACAGAAGGGATGAAAGATAAATTTTGAACTGTCGTGAATTTTTTCCGAGTCGTTTGGGGCATTACTCATGATGTGTATTTATTCCTGTAAGAAAAAGGTTGATAAATTAGCAGATGGGGTTTCGAGGATTGACTCGCATTCATGAGCGATAGAGTGCAGACAAATATATAAATGTGGACAAAGTTCACTATACAACAGTCAGTCGGGTATTGAGCAGAGTTGATGGAGATTGAGAAGTAATGTCTCAATTCTCAAGAGAAAAGCGTGAACTGCTTTAGGGAGGATGTTTTGTTATTAGAGAACAAATGGAATTAGCGAGCCGGACAATGAAAACATTATTGCCTGATTGGTTTCTCGTGTCCTATCAATTATGCTCATATGGACATGCGGACTCCGGGCAGACAAACGAGGAGAGAAATTGGGATTTGCGCCAAAAGCCGTGTGTATGATAACCTCTGGATGGTTTCCGTGAGCGCCGCGAAAATTTTGTAAGTCTTTGGTGCCGTTTAAAATTAAAATGGAAATTATTGCGATAATTCGAAGATTGTCTTTTCTTTCTGTGTGAAATTTATTTTTCGTAATGAAAACTAGAGGCGAAAATTCTCAAAACTGCAAAAGTTGGATCAAGAGTTAATTAATTCAATACACTTTGCTACTTTGCTTGACTTTGGTGCACCTGTAATTTGTGAGGAAACAGTAGCTACAGGCTACCTATGCTATGCCTTTGCATCATGTCAAGTCGGTGGTGCAATCCCTCAGACAAGCTTGACCAACAGCTACGTCATATAAACAACAAGGATGAACCAGAAGACAGAACCAAGTTTTTGAAAGACAAGGCATTCTGACAGGTAGACACACACGTTGATTGAAATTCAGTGTTTAAAAATCAGAGAGAGGTTCAAAAGGTTTGTGGGCAAATGAATGCGAAATTTGCTCATTCCCCCCCCCCCTCAACAAGTACAATTAACATTTGTGTTCAAGTGCGTAAAGTTCTTCTTATCTTGTCAACTAATTACTCGACTCTGAAAAGCAATAGCTTCTTACAAACGGCATAATTGTTTTTTCCAAATTCGCCAAGTTTTTAAAACTTGGAGTAAATAATTCCCTCCAAATTTTAACATGATTATTGCCGTATCAAACCCCTATAATTCTATCTTTTTGTAACCTTTCCCACAATTTCACAAATTGTCTCTGACATTTTCTCCTTCTTCTTCATTAAAATCCCTAACTTATTTTTTGTTTTGCAAAATTTTTCTTCCTTCCCCCACTGTTTTCATCTCCTTCTTCCGCCCAAACATCAAACGGAATCAAGAACCCAACTCTTGCGCTTTCCCAAAAATTCTTGTCGTTTGCCGTAAATATATATATATATATATACGTATTATTCCACCAACAAGCAGGAAACAACACAAGCCTTCTTGCAGCAACCCTTTGGTCTCTCACCTTGATTCCATATACCAAATCCACATATATCCGTCACTATATATCCACCACCACCACCAACGAAACGACCTAATCAAAAGCATGAAGCCATAAAAATAGAGAATATAAAAAGTCGCTCTTTCTCTCTCTCTCCTTTTCCCTCTACACTTTTTCTCTCTTCTCCGAGAATGAAAAATTATACTTTTGGACGTCTCGTCTAATGATTTTTCCCCAATTTCTCATATATAAACCGTATCACATTCTCAGGTACGGCACCAACCCTCCTCGTTCCTCGTCTCCTGCTCCTGTTGAACCCAAAAAGTTACATGTGTTTTGGACGGCGGACTAGATCATCTGTCGGATATCCACATTTAATTTTGTTATTACCCATAACATACCACGTCATACTTATTCCTGGTTTGGAACTTTGGCGCTTCCTTCCTGCTGTCTCGTGAAATTGTATCAGTTTGTTAAGTCCACAGGATTCAAGAAAAAACATAGTTCATGTCCATCTCCTTGTTTGTTGCTATTCAAGACTTTAAGACAGCGTTTTGATGCCCAATATTGGATTAGCCCGGCGTGTCATTTCAGATCAGGTGAACAATAATAACATATCCGCCCGAGGCTACCAAATCCAAGGGACTTGGAAAACCCCGAGTGATGAATGAAGAGGCATATGTTTTCAAAAAAGTCAAACCCTTTGAAACCCGCGCTCTTGATAATAAACTCAAGGTGTTCTGGTTCTTGGATTACCGTCCAAGAATTTTACAAGGCTTCTTACATATTTTTCGGAGGAAATTTGAGACGCCGATCGAGCACCAGAAGAACAAGTCAAGAAGATACCGTACAAAAAGAGCCGGAGACAAGGCGAAATTCAAGTACAGTGTATCAACTAAAATAGTTTCTCAAAAGTAAAAGGTGGACGGGATGGATATACAAAATGGTTTTTTAATTCACCGTTTCTAACGTTTTTTCCTCTTCCAAAGGCTCATCTTGATGATTACGTACGGCGGCGGGAAGAAGCGAGAATCGAGTTGCAACTTGTGGAGCAAGGTAAAAGAAGGCATAAACTTTTAAAACTAAAACCTCAAGGAAGGAACAAGAAGAAATTCTTATGATATGAGTTTTTAAAGACAGACGGAAGATGAAGGTGTAATATAATAATAATAACAAAATACGCTATGGTTTAGGCTCAAAAAGTGACTTGAAACTTATGGGAAAAAGTTAAAGCAAAGATGCGAGGAGAATTCACAACATTTGGGATCCAAATTACAAGAGATTTTTCATCCGGAGGCAGGTCAAATTGTATCAAAGTTTTAAAATAAAAGTTCAAGAAATCAGCTTGTTTGAAAAACTTACGAAAACCACATTTGACGTCAACGCATCTGTTGAATTTTACCGTACATTATAGAATAATGTAAACGGCATTTGAATGTAGCATAATTTTTACTTGTTTGAAAATATGGAATCTGTATTCATAAGCTTATGTATGCTTCAATCCTACTCACAATTTTGGCGCCAAATTCAAAATTTCGCAAACGTGCTCCCACTCCTAACCCCGGCTAACCAAAGGGAGGCGAAATCAGCGGTGCCGTGACTGCAGTTTTAATGTGATTTGAGCACACTAGGGTTCGTGAGTGCACTTGGAAATTGTCAATTTACGTGCACTAAAAATTGTTCGCTGCACGCACTGTATATAAGCTATGCGGCCGAAGCCTAAAAGCTTCGGTACTTCGGTACTTGAGCGATTTGGACTTGAACTCGTCGCGCGCTGCTGTGAAAGTAAGCGTGATTTTTGCGATATAAGTACATACTTGAACTTGTATACAAATATCGTAACGGTTCCTCTGTTAACACCTTTACTTTTTACAACTCCTCCACTTCAAACATGACATGAACTTGAACAAGCTTTAGTCAATGGGCTTCCACCTTCCTGCTGACGTGACCTGCGGACGTCTTGGTTGGAGTAGTAAAACCCTTGCGTGGCCAAAAACAAGAAATGAAGTTGTCTGTTATTCCAGATGCGTTTTAGAGAAAAATGACTACCAGTTTTACAACTTGAAAAACTTTTGAAGCCACTGAAACTGAAACGCCAACTGATCAGGCAAGGTCGCATGGTTAACATTGACCCTCGACAACATCGCCTGAACCAACTGCTGCCAAAGCTCCAATAAGCCATACATAGCGTGTGTTGCGGTCGGTAACCGAAATCCATGACGTCCTTCTTCTTGTTCGAAATGGTCTGTTCGAACGGCTGATTATCTTCATTCATAGCCGTTCAGGTTTGGAAATATAATATTTGCACCGCCGAAACACGCACTGATTTTAGATTGCTTCGAGGCATGAAATATGGATGAGTTGCAATATCGAGCGTAAATCTGGTAGCGAAATATGGCGTGAACATCCAAGGAAGAAGCCGTCATAACATTGCGTGAATTCAAAGTGGGTAACGGCGGCGGCGGCGTCGCTAAAGCTAAATGACGTTCAAGCCATCAAAAAGTGCACCACCAAAGCAACCGGTGGTGGGTCCAAAAGATTGCATGTTTCCACTTTGCGCACGTGAGCAGGAAATGGAAAATGGCAAACTTGGGCGCCAGACTTGGGGCCAAGTGCGAGGGTTTATTGGAAGAAGCTTTTGGCGAATAAAACGGCGCGAAAATTCAAAGAGCGCGCCGCGGGCCTTCAAAGTGGTACCTGCGAGGGCTGGAAGTGATTGGACTGAAGTGTGGAGAGATGAAGACGTTCGGAGCTCCGCGCGCGCGCTACGAAGTTGAGACAACCTGAGAAGGATAATAAAAACTGGAGGCCTGCTGCGACCCTGGGCGCTGGATGACACTATTTACAATTGAAATGAATTAAAATGAATCTCATTCCATTAGTTATGATCTGGTTGTGAGAAATCTCACATGTTTTTAAATGCTTATCCGCGCGATGGTAACCCGCGGCTTCTCAAAACACAAATTATGATAACAAGCTTTTAACAAGAAGGAACGGCGACGGGTTTCAAGCTTTACTCAACACAGGCAACAATACATTTACAATTGTTGAGTTGAACAACGTCCTACAAGAAGAACAATAAAAAAGTGTGTCTTGAAGAATCTTTTTTCCCAATTGAACCTGTCTCTCGTTGTGAGAAAACTTTCAAAACGATAAATGACACAATGGACAAAAACAAGTCGATGACAAATGGGCGGAGCGTGCTGAATGACTTCAGACTTCCTTGAAACAGCGCTTTCTCAGCTTCAGCCAAAGTAAGCTCAAGATTGTTTCTCGTATCTTGGGGGAATGTGTCTTGAAACACCCCAAAAATTTCGAAATTTAAATTATGCTACATCTTGATGCCGTTTGTCAGCATTATGTTTTTACGGAACGCACTTATGTAGGTTTTTGTTTGTCTGCTGATCTTCAACCCATGGATAAACTCGTTTAAATCAACACCACACGTGTTATCAAACGCATTGTTTCTTCTAATTACTATACCACCAGCGCTAATGACGCTCAGAATCAAAAGTCATCAATAAGCCTTTGGATCTACAAAATCTACGCTGCAAAACAGTAGCCCAAAGATTCTGCTGGCTCAAGCTAGCTCAAGTTCAGTTGCTACTACTACACACATTATAGATAATGGGCTTGGTCGTCAAGTCGTGAGCTATTGCTGCAATATAATTGTCGTTAGGAGACGGATGTTGACAACGGCGCAGTCGTAATCGGCGGCGGCATCGATGACAACAACAACTCGTGTACTTAAATTACTAGATGTAAATGAAGGTATATACTGTATATATATATTAATGTGCAATTCCTGATTAGTCTCCACTTGGTCTTTAACAATCAGTCTTGTTTGTTGAATCTTGTGTAAATAGTTTCACTTCTTCTAGTAAAATCCCTAAATTACTTTAGTGGAAACCACTTTGGAAATATCGGAAGGCTTCTATAATAATAGGAATGTCCCAAGTTGTCGTTAGAGATTTGTTCTTGTTGTCGAGTTATAGTTAAAGCAATGTCATAACAGTGATGATAGTTGGCAAGTTTGGTTTTGTGGGAACATTTCACTACAATTTCTCCACATCATGTGTACACATGACACAAGCGCCTTCTTGTATAACCTGAGACGTTAATTAGACAAAGGCTTGTGCAAATGTAAAATTTCTCAGTAGCAGTAGCAATATCAACAAACATGAGCTACGAGCCATTAAGTACGTTACTCCTCCTAGTTATTTACTCGATGGTTCGAAAAGCGCAATCCTCGTCTCAATAACACAATAACAGCTTCTAATTGAGCCTTATTAATGAATACTCTCATTAACAGTTAACTGTACAGCGAAGGATTTTTGTACCAAAGTTTGAAAAATACATGGAAACTGAAATCTCACTCGAGTCTCAAGCCCAAACACTCTTGTTTACCTGTGATCTGCAACGAAGCGCTATTATACAACAGCCCCTGTCTTAATTTAATTACACACGTCTTTCCTCTTGTCTAGTAAGCAATTATACATAGCGGCCAGGTGCGCCACAGCGTGTTCAACACATTTATGGCCATTACTTGAACCAAAAGGCAAAAAATTGCGAATATGTCATTACTGCTCCATTCATTGCGTAACTTAAAAAAGCGCAAGAAGGCTGCAGCAGCAGCGCAGCGACCGATTCAGCGATATGCAACGGTAACGACCATTGAATCAAGTTGTATTTATAGACCAGGAGGTCACAAAAAAATCCCATTGTAATTGACGCTTTCAGCGTTACTCTTGTAATCCTAAAATTTTCAAAGATTAAAAAGAATAGGTTTTTCAGACCAAAGTTTTTGTAATTTTGACACAATTTAATGCCGTTCATTTAAATTTTTCGCTCTGCCAAATATAAGTTATGTTTTTCCAAAAAAGCTGTAAATTTGTTAGTCTTTAATGCCGTTTCTTTATTTCCCCTTATTTCAACCCATGATACCCAGTTGGAATTGTATAAGTGTCTGGTTGAATTCTCGGTAATGAAGTAAATCGATAACTTACGATTTGCCATTTCTCCTTCGTCTCTTGGTCGCATACACAGTACCCAACTGATTCATTTGATGGTGATTTTGGTGATGGTTGTTTGGTTGATGAAGGTAATGACTAGCCGTTGTTGTCGACTGCATGATCCTTGCCGTCTTTTAAACACTTTTCAAATCTCAGACCTATATAATTTGAACAAGAATCCAAAAACACTACCAGAAACACCACTTCCGGCTTCAAGCCACAAGCTTTTTGGATTCACTATGAAACCCACCACAGACAGAATCTTGTTCAAAGTCTAGTAAAGCTTCATAGTCACTTGAATGCCCATCGAATACCTTTCGATCACCAAGCCTTGTGTGTGTGTCTATTTGTCCACCACTTGTACCAATCTACAAATCCGGTAATAACAGTAATGAAGCGCCTCTCTGATACACGTTAATAAATGATGACCTCGGCAAGGTCTACAAAGTCGACCGGCCGAACAGGCTAATAATTCCCGAACCACTGCACAATTTGTCCATTTGGCAACTAAAACCCGGGTACTTGAACAAACAGCAGCAGCAGCAGCACCGACAACACAATCCAATAATCAACCCCTTGTTCTTATGATATTCTTCTGGTCCTCTCTGGCACCGGAGCCAATTTTGTTGTCTTAACCCTAGGAACTGTTATGGGAGACTGACTGCGGCGTGAATGGGTTGAAGGAGAGAGATTTCGGTGGTGGTGGTAATCCAACTAACGAACGCTGACCAAGCCGTTCCCTGCACCACCTGGTTGGAGCTGCTGAAGGTGTAAGGAGAAGGAGCCAAGCTGAGTAAATTAGATGAGAGAGACAGAGTAAAGAGCAAACACACCTGAGTTTTAACAATGCACACCTGAGAAAGAGGAGGAGCTGAAGAGGGATTGGGGGAGAGAGGCGCCAGGAGGGCGGAGCCGGGCAGGAGGTCAGCAGGGAGGATGGAGAAAGATGCGGAGAGATGCGAGGAGGACGGGAGGAGGAGGGGCGGCTAACTGTCTTGCTGCTGCTGGAGGAGGGTGCAGGAGGAGGAAACAGCTGGGCAACAAGCTCAGCTCTTTTGTTTACAAACATTATGTAATGTGATCCCATGAGTTTCGGATCATAGTGGAGAAAAACAGTACGAGTGAGAGAGAAGAAAAAAACCCAAAGATACGCCCCTCCTCCATCGGTTGGTTCAACCCTCCTCGGGACTTCATTCGAGAACTAACGGGAACGGTCCGAACCGCCGGTACTAAATCGGGTCCATAGAAATAGAAGAACGAGTTTTGTGCTTTACCGTTGTAGGAATACAGTTTTGCGTTTCCCGATTCCCAAATGTTTTTATGGGAAGTTTTAAAAATTTGTGTGAATTGTAGTGAGGAATAATGATGATGTAGCTCGTGCTCGTTGCCGTTTATGGATTAAAAGCATTTTCAAATACGTGGTGCAGATGAGTTTCGGGACCAATATTTGGAATCTTTGTTGTCGTTCATGTTCATCTCGTATAAAAATATAGCCAGCACATTTTAGAATCATGCGTTAAATTTAAAGCTCATTTGGCAACTACAATTTTCAATTAACTTTCAAAGCCAAAAATTTATCGAACTTTAAGCCTGAAGAAATATTTCCAAGAATTTTAAATTATGTTGTGGTTTAATGCCGTTTGTTACATCCTTGTATAATATATCTGGCACGTATGAAGTTATAAGCGCTTTCGCAACGTTTTTAGTCGTCGCCATTAATTTCAACAAGTTGCAAAAATTGCAAGAAATACCGCAAAATCTTAGCGCTTTCACTAGCACCTAAATTTTCCACGAATATTTTTTAAATTTTCGTCTTTAAACAAAAAATGTAGTTTATACTTCTCCGTCATCACCAGAACCATCAAAATGACATCTCTCCATTCGCTATTCTAAAATACCCAACTTTCAACTCAAACACTTTCATTGTATCTCCATCTTGTAATCTCGTCCGTTCCGGAAGCGATCAAATGTAGATCCCATGTAATCCTAAATCGAACCTTGTAAACAACATTACAACAAAAGGACACTTTTTCCTCTCTCTCTTGATAATGTTGATAAGGTCAGCAGCAGTACAAGGCTACTAACTAAAACGTCCTGTTTCTCCTGTTTCGGAAACTGACTGACCCTTTTGAAAGCCTGCGTTAACTCTCCGTTTACTTTTCAAAAGTCACTTATTCTGATGCTCTTACTTGAACCAAGTCCCTATGGACGATGATGATAAGCCTTTAAATACTTTTACGCTCCACGACTTTTATCAATGATACACGGCTTCCGACCACAAACGCAAACGGTCAGAGTGAGTCGGTTGTAAATCCTCCAAAGTGGTCGAATATATTTCTCCAGCGGTTCCAGCATCTACAAAACTCGTTACGCTCTTGCGTCGTCAAACGTTAATAACGTTAGTTATTATTAGTAGACCCTCTTCTTGTGTCGTCGGCGGAAGCTTTGGCTTTTAAAAGCATTCGACACAAAGGCTCGTGTGGTGGGAGTAAAGTGAAATTAAGTGGTCAAGATAGGATTTTGATGTCACAACAACTAACAACAACAAACACAAGAAACAACAGCCCTTTGATGATACCCACCAAGGCTCCTTTGAAAGGGTCTTATAATTTACTACATACTGCTCATTCACTTGGTCCATGAGGAACATGGCTATTAAATAAAAGGGTGGCAAGTGCCGAGGCCAGGAAATGTCACTTGGCCCATTGAACAACTGGTCCCTTGTGAGGACTCTTGTACAGAGACAGACAGCCCGTAGCCCAACGTTCATCAAGGCTCCTGCTCGGAATAGAACACGCAAGGTTTACTGGAAACCGGAAAATGTCCGTCCGGTCAAAGGTAAAGGTTTCCCGTAAAAGTTTTAAAGTTTTTGTTGGAAAAACTAAGTAGTGCTGCCGCTATTTATGTGCATGTCAACTCAAGTATAATTTTTGGGAGATAAAGTTTCCGCAATATTCCAAACATAGTTTATTATATTTATTTTCACCACCAAGGCCACAAAAAAGATATTTTGACAAACGACAAATTTTGTCTGTGTATGTATATGTATTGACCTCACTTTGTTATTTGTCCCCCTCTGGTGAACTACACATGTACTAGTGAATAAAATATGAGATTCTTTTATCGATAACGTCTCAAGTTAGTAGAGGTTCCAATTTCTCCTGCCCACGGGCAAGGATCGAAAAAGCCTCATCGGCGACGCTCCTGACTCTTGAAATTATTGTACCTTGTTCGTAATAACGATAATAGTTTTAATGATAACATATCCAAAGATGATTGATCCGCGAGGTAGGAACAAAACCCGCCACTTTTGTGTATATATTTCCTATACTATTATAGACGTTTCTCCTCAGCCGCAGCCGCAGCCCCGACTCGACGCCACGGATCATGCAATCAAAAAAGGCTGTGACATGCAACCAACCACACACCACATCGAATAGCCATTGGGCATAAATACAAAATACATTTTTGTACGTACAAAACTAAACACAATAATAAAAATATTCTCTCAGTATTTCTCTCATGCAAAAAGCTTTTTATGATTGACAGGAGAAGGCGGGAGAAATGGTCGCGGCGGCGGCGGCTCCAGAGGCTCCTCGCCAAGTACTTCAGAAGAATTTACTCCAGAGCGACTTGGTCCCAAAAGGCATATTATTTATATTTTGTTGGCCTGGGCTCTGACTTTCAAGTACACAAAAGCCAGGAGACCTTTTGCTCATATTATTATTATTATTATTATTATAATAACTTTGAAACGAGGACACGACAAATGAACAATGTCCATATATGCCTTGTATACATATGCACTTTTCTCTTTATTATATATACAGTTTAGATTACACAAAAATGGTGTTTTGCTTCGGTGGGTGGAAACAAAGTGGTTGTGGTGGTGGAACTTTGTTTCAAAAGCCTTTTTGATATCAAATGCCCAGCAAAGCAACAACTTTTATCTTGATTTCCTCCCAAGTCTACAACAGCAGAAGGAACAAGTGAAACTTTTAGATAAAAAAGTTTGCGTGAGAGCCACCGGCCAACAACAACAGCAGCAGAAACTCTGAAACTAAATTTTCAAACTACAATTATATTTCCTCCCCAAGCCAAAGTATATAACAACAAGGAAATCTGCTGGGTTCCAACATATTGTAAAGTCAAAAAGGTAGAAACTTGGGGTACGAGTAATGCAATCTTGTTATTATTTTGTATGATTATTATATATATTTTATATATATTTTTAAACTCCATCTTTTCGTCCCGACAGTTTTGCCGCAGAACATAAAAAGCTAATTTACTCCAAAGAGTAATTCAAGGAGAAAAAGCCTGCAGCCCTTGGCAATTTGGAGACTATAAAAGCTATATAGGCTTTGATATAAAAAACAATAAAGCTTTGTGGAAATGTGAGGGAGAAAGGGTTGATGAGGCTGTAGATTCCAAAAGCGCTTGGGAAGGACTATCAAAGCCTATAAAAACTATACAGAAATGGAATTCAAAAGGTAAAGGCTTTTAAATGGCGGAAATGGCAAATTCCCTTGGTTTGAGCTGAACAAGTGCTAATTTGCCCCTCCAATTACACTTTTTCCAGTTTCAGTCGTAAGATAATGATTTGCGTTTGGATTTAAAAAAGTTCAAAATTGCGAATCATCATCATTAAGTTACTTAATTCCGGTGGCGGTCATCAATTTGTAGTTGGATTTGTCAATTTGTCTATGGTGGCCATGCCATGAAATTATCTATGCAATTCGTCGTAAATAAAAGCGTGGGTTTCATCATGAATTCATGGGGCGATGATGTTACTTCAGTCATGCCATTTTCAAAGTCACACAATCTTGAACTCATCACGCCATTTCATGTCCAAAAATCAGGCGAATCTTTTTGCTGTCTCTGCTCATGTGAAGTTTGCTTTAAATCGAGCTGATCTTCTTTTTACAGTTTGGAAAAACATTTTATGTTAACTGTTTTCGCCAGTAAAAATCAAGGAAAGTATTATGGAACTTCGGAATTGTAAAATTGTAATTGACGGATGATAACAAATAGGGATATTTATTTACGTGTTACCACCTCGACCTCCTGCGGTCACCAAGCTCCGCCTCCTGTCACATGCCAATAAAACACGAGCTTTGTTGGAAGACCTACATAACGGCGCGCAGCGCGCGATAGCGTCATACCTGAGTGAAGCTCTTGAAGCTGTAAATCAAAGGAGAACATGGCTTTTTGACACGAGGAAATGCGTAAATGCACGCTATTATTTTGTACACGAAAATAATGTGGTTTTTGTTTTTGTAAATTGTCCATTCATTACTTTTAGCTTTCAAAGTTTAAAAATTGAGAATATAGCGATAAAAGATGAAATTCTAAAAAATATGCTGCATTTCAGTGCCGCTTTTCGAAAGGTTTAGATTTTCGACGGTTCACGCCCAAGATGCGTTTTCAATGACATATCGGTTTGGCGTTGAAACGCTTAGTAAAATTTAGCCAAAAGTTTCGAATGCATATCTACAAATGCCGAAATCTTTGATCACCACGGATGATATTTAGAAGCGTGAATTAAAACTGCATTTTTGTGAATGAAACGTAAAAATGGCAAAACCGTGTGGGAAAGATCAAGAACGATCCTCTTGTTGAGCCTTCGATGGAAGATTAGATTACAAAAGTTGACAAAAATTATGTCGACAGCTGGTAAAAAACAAAGTGCCAAGAACTCTCCACTGATTACTGAATACACAAATACATATATATAATTACAAAGCACTATTGTGAAAAGCGCTGAGCGGAGCGAAAGTACATATTAAAAAGCGTATCCAATACACGAAAAAGGTGTTTGACATATTTTGGACAACGATGAGCTTCGATAGTGTCGCTGCTTTGAGCGCCTAAGCCTTGTGGGTGTCAATGGTGAAAAAAGGTTCTCGAGCGTTGCTTTAAAAATTCATTGTGATGCCAGCCAGCTCAGCGTTTCTGATGAGAAACTGATGAAATTGATGATGAGAGCTTGAGATTAATTTGACCTCATTGAATGACATTGCAGATTGCAGCGCAGTATAGCGACTATCAACGACTTTGAAAAACACTGGGAGGTCACCTTGGTCTTGGCTTACTTGAGCCCTTGTCACAGGAGCGCGTAGCGTTTATCTTACCTGTGTATCGCTGGCGCTTATCGCTTTTATTATCCTGTATTCCTGTAACATATCGCCGCTGTCCTTGCCGCTTAAAAAACTTTGTTCACATATCATTAACATCAGCCGAGAGAGCTATGGCTTACTGACTCTATGACGACAAAATAATATTCTGAAAATATATAAGTTTTGAAGAAGCCTCAGGCTTGTGAAACTTGAGTTTGCCTTCTCTTGCCTCAAATTGGTCAAGTCAAAAGGTCACAGGCTTTACAACCTTTTCGAGAGGAAGAACGTGGCAGACTGGCGCTGGCTCAGCAAGGGAAATTTGACGAAAGGCTGACAGGTAAATTGGGCAATTTTGGATTATGATATCCTACGCAGTCAACATAGCGCCAACACAGCGCCGAAAGCCGAACAAGATCAATTACCCACTAATAGCCGGTATCCTCCACCGCAAAGTTGGATTTTGTGAAAGTCTTTAAAAATATTATACCGTCTGTGTGGAAAGGGCAAATTTTTAAAAATTACTCGAGTCCCAAGTCACCACTTCCGGTCCCCAAGTCCAGCCAGTTTCTGTTCAGATGGTGGAAACCTCTTGGCTCATTCAAGTTCAAAGTGCTTTTTATGAGAAGTTTTATTCTTTGGTCTGCTTCAATAAGGACTTGAGAAATTGAACCACTTTTTCCATCCACAAGGAATCGAATCAAACAACTAAATATGTTATATATGCATTTAGTTCACAAGAATTGCAAAATATAATTCAGTATTCTTTCTCAAAAATTCACACTTGATCTACAAGAATGAGATGATGATGGGCTGATGAATCCCTTATTTCTTGGGCTGCATTAAAGGTGCTGCATACATGTCTGAATTAATTCAATCCACAAGAATCAAGAACATATCAGAGGACGAGAAAAAATTAAAATTCCCTACGACTATCACCATCAACAATAAAAGAACGAATACATGTAATTATCTCTTTCTCATCCACTAACACAGTTATAGTTATTATATTGAAATGAAGCAGAGATTCTCGCTCTAGTATACAATAAGAGACTATATATTAAATTACACGGCCATTAAAAATGCACCAACTGACTGAATCAGAAAAGAATCAGGTACATAGCTCAACAAGAGGAGCAAAACAAAGGAACGGACGTTGAATTCTGTAATTGTTGTCTCTGTCGTTGCTTTGTACGTAACAAGAATCAAAACTGGATGGATGCATTTTTTACTAACCTGCTTTTGATATACAGTCAAATAAAATAATCATAGTATAGTTTTGGTTCATATAAAAACACATTTGTAATCATGTATATATACGATAATGATACGATTGTTGTAGTAGTAGCTGACTGACGGTGAGAAAGGTACAGCAATTGTCATTATCATCATCATCATCAAGTACTACAGTATTGTTATTACACATTTGTAAATGTAAAAAGTTGAGAGTATACACATCTGCTCCGTAAAATAAAAATATAGTCCTTTATAGTACACTAGTAATCGCTGGGCGCGCGCGCACATGTGTTTTTTAGAAGCCATGGCTCTCATAGTGGTTTGGGGCTACTTGAGAGAAGTGACGCTTTTAGACGCTTTAGTAGGAGCTTTCAAACTTATTTCTAAAAGTTTATTAAAGGAATTTCGCAGAAATTCCAGTCTTGCACATTTCAGTTTCATTCATAAGGAGATTTAAGCGTTCGCATGACAAAAGTTTGCGTTTTTTGGAGAAATATGCGTTACTAACTGTAGTTTGTTTCAACTGCAATGTTAATGACAATGAGTTTGTATATCATTTTGTATGTCTGTGATGCAGTCTTGCCAACATGCAATAAGTGTGTCTTCTTCTGCATGCACCTGATGTGTGGAAAAGGAAACGGTTTCGTGCAGAATCAGAGTGTTGGATCATGGAAGGGTTTCACGCTTCTCGTCTTTACACTTTTCGTTTCTGCAAATGGAACCCAATAAGTTGTCTGACAGACTCCAATTCTGGTTGCATGTTGCCAAGTCACAAGTACATGGCAAGAAAAGTGCGTGGGGAACAGATGAGTCGGTCGGTAGCAGCGTCAGCAGGTCAGTCTCAGGAGTCACAAAATTAGACCAAATCTGAAAACGAATATTCGTGATCAAGTCCCTCATTCACAAGATCTTCTCGGTGGATCGACATTGTGAATTGTGAAAATTGAGCCTCTTGGTTTTGTTGTTGGCAGATGCAGTTGCATCAAGTACGAAATAGAATGAGGATTTAGAATTTCTAATCGTTTAACTGGTTCACATCTGCGCTCCGCTCCTCACGCCATCTATTGCCTTAATACTGCAAGCAATTTTACGCTACGCAGGAGCCATAGAGTATCCCATGTTTCTTGAGCGGGAGATGCGAACAGTAAAATTTATGCTCTCTTACGGCGGAAAACTTTTACTCTCGCCGTCATCTCTTTGCTCCTTCACGACAACAACACACACACACATCTGATTCCATATGCACGGCGTATTATTATTCGCATCGGATCAAAACAAACTTTTGAGTATGAATTAACTGTGGTGAGTGTAAATAATGCGATTATTATTTTAAGATAAATTCGGCGGAACAGTAAACAAAATTGACAAGTGATTAAGTTCCAGGGTAAGTTACATCACTTTACATACGTTTTGACCGGTAAAAGTGATGAAATACGAGCATTATGTCTCGTAATGACGGACCATATTTTGCTACTTAATCCATTCTAAATTGTCATTAGCTTTCACAGTAGCAAGTGACAGTGAGGTGTAAACATGTATTGAAGAGGATAAAGTTTGTGAATGAATTAGCAGCTGATGTGGAAGTGAAAGGAATCAAAGGAAAGGAGCGAGCAGTTTGTTGTCAGCCACGAGGTTTCAGAACTTTCAGACAAGAGAGGCAGAGAGAGAGAGTAGTTTTGTTTGACAGTTTGTTATGAACATATTTAGTGGTTCGAAATTTTGTTATCAGAAGAGAACCAGATCGAAGCTGAAAGGAAAACGAAGGTAGTTAGTTGGCGAAAAAGTTTGGAAACAAGTTTCTTGGATTGGAATTGTTCTGACTTGTTCGTTGATTTGTTACAGATCAAGGAAATCCGGTGGCTAAATCTACAAGTTGTGTGACGGATGAGAATATAATCGTTTTTTTGTCATGGTAAGTGTTGAAGCGTGTAAAGCTACTATTATTGAGAAAAGTATGGTGCAATGTATGTTTCTGAAATTGGGACTTGCAGATAGAGCGAATACGAGCTTGAATCATTGTTCAAAATGGCTGCAGTGCTTGAAACTTCGGCAGGGACGTCTCCAAAGACGGAGAAGCCGGTCGGAGCGTTGATGAAACTCAGTTTACAATCAAAGGTACGTGGACCGTGACTGCCCCAAGCTGTTTGTTGTTGAAACGACTATGGAATTGATGATTTGTGGCTTTACTTCCAGTCTGCTCTCGTGAGTCCAAACGCTGAAGAATTTGATGCTTTGGTATCGATAATAAGAGAGCGTATGGACGAAGGAAATGGAGAGACTATTTTCAATTGTGGTGAAGCCACAGAAGGTGAGTTTTGGAATTTACAGAACATGTAGGGCATATTGAATTGCGAGGGTTCGATCAATTAATTGATTATGGTTTCCAGGTGAATCCGGGCTTACTCAGGAGGACTTTGACGCATCAGTAGCAACGTTAGAATCGGTAGCTGAAACATTAGATGCTTCTTGTGTGAAGCTTAGGACTAGGACGATAAGCGGAGGTCTGACGGCGCAGTACTTGCTACGGAAGCAAGCTCCAGAGCGGGACTTTCACGAGATCAGGTATGAAAAAGAATCCGAAATGTTTACTGAGATATTGATGATGTATTAAAGGACGTATTTGACTGACTCAACGTTTGTTTCACAGAGTCGCTGTAGTTGGTAATGTGGACGCTGGAAAGTCGACGTTGTTGGGAGTTCTAACTCATGGAGAACTGGATAACGGCAGAGGTCATGCTCGTCAGAAACTGTTCAGGCATAAACATGAAGTTGAATCTGGAAGGACGTCGTCGGTAGGAAATGATATTTTGGGCTTCGATCATCAAGGTAAGCCTACCTTCTAATCATTGAAGCTTAGTTTGGAAATGCCACTGAGTTTAAATGTACGAATCAAATGGAAACTGAATTATATAGGAAACGTTGTGAACAAGGCTGAGCATGGGCAACTTGATTGGGTTCACATATGCGAAAAGTCTTCGAAAGTCATCACTTTCATTGACTTGGCTGGCCATGAACGTTATCTCAAAACTACTGTGTTCGGTATGACTGGGCATGCACCACATTTTGGAATGTTAATGGTAAGATAAAGATATTATCTAAGTTCTCAATTTTCTTTTTGAAATATGTTTTTGAAAGTGTTGCTTATTCTCCAGGTTGGATCGAATGCCGGAATAGTGGGAATGACCAAAGAGCATTTAGGATTAGCTTTAGCTTTGAGTGTGCCTGTGTTTGTTGTTATTACTAAGATCGACATGTGTCCTGCTAACGTACTTCAGGAAACCCTGCAGCTGTTAGTGAAAATTTTGAAGTCTCCCGGGTGCCGGAAAGTACCTGTGATTGTTAAAACTCCCGATGATGTCGTTCTGAGTGCTACAAATTTTGTTTCTGAACGGTATGTGAGAAAGGGGTTAGTTGTTGGTAAAGTATCTCTGGTAGTATCTCAACTCGAATGTTGTAATTTGCAGGTTATGCCCAGTGTTTCAAGTGTCAAACGTTTCCGGTGAGAACCTGGACTTGCTGAAAATGTTCATGAATCTGCTTACTACGCGGTCACCATCGTTGGAAAACGAACATGCAGAGTTTCAAATTGATGAGACGTATTCTGTTCCTGGTGTGGGAACAGTCGTTTCTGGAACTACGTTGAGGGGCACTATTAATGTTAACGATGTACTTCTGCTCGGCCCTGACGCTTTGGGACACTTCCAACCGATACCAATCAAATCAATACATCGGAAACGAATGCCTGTGAAGCAAGTGAGGGGAGGACAGACTGCATCGTTTTCTTTAAAGAAGGTACATGAAATGCCCAAGCTTTTAAATGTTTGAAGTTTTTCAGATTTTTCGATTCCGTTCTGAAATGAATGTTACATTTGTTGCAGATCAAACGATCGCAAATCAGGAAAGGAATGGTTTTGGTGTCACCAGCGCTAAATCCAACTGCTTGCTGGGAATTCGAAGGAGAGATCCTGGTTCTACATCATCCAACTACTATCAGTGCTCGCTACCAGGCTATGGGTAAGGTCAAATTCTTAAAGTATTGCCAACTTTTTTCAAAATTTAAATAATTTCTCTCTCTCCAGTTCATTGTGGCAGTATTCGGCAAACGGCCTCCATCTTGTCCATGTCACAAGACTGTTTACGAACTGGTGACAAAGCCATTGTACACTTCAAGTTCATCAAGCATCCAGAATATCTTAACGTCAACCAGCGACTCGTGAGTTACCTATTAGTCTTTGTTTATCACAGAAATTCTAACTTGAAATGAAGAATAAACTAATACAGTAATTTCAATTATCATGTCACAGGTGTTCCGAGAAGGCCGGACGAAAGCAGTTGGCACCGTCGTCAACGTCAAACCTATCACGCCGGGCCCCGGTGGACCCATGGGGTCCAAAAAACCACTCAAAAAGCAATCGAACCAGCAGCAAAAGTCTAAGCCCACGCCCACAAACGACGAAAATGCAGTTCCGCAACAGCAACAACAAATCAATGGAGAAGACGTCAATCTAAAATCTTCAGATATAATTAGCAATGGAACTTCAATAGGCCAGCCTGAAGGCGGTCAGAAGCGAGGAAGTGGCAAAGGAAGTGGCGGGAATCGTCGAAATAGTACTGAGGATGGTCCTACCGCTACCGAAGTTGAGCAAAAGTAAGCTCTCGGGATAGCTTTTGGATGTACTTGACCTCGTGGATCGTTTATGGCTGTAGTGTGGACAGGCAAAATTGTGCAGTAATTTTTACCAAATTGACAAATATACTACACATGTACTTGACGGTGTTTGAAATACATTTAACGATGGTTGCTGAATAAAAGTCAAACGTTTGAAACAGACGTTGCATTTTCGGTTCATTAGTTTCTGTTACTCATTGAGTTAAAGTAAACAAAAATTAGTTCCTGATTTTATGTACCCTCCACAGAAAATGAATAGCGACAACGAAAAGCGTACACAAACTGCCGAACTACGACTTACGCTGGCGGTCTTTACTTCGAAGCTTCCACTTCCAACAATGCTGTGTTTCGTTGATCCTATGGTGGAACGTGGTACGCAGTTCCTCACAATCTGCTTTGGCAATATTTCGATCAAAACAGGATTTTCAAAATCGCATCCGAGCAAGAAAAATCTGAAGGGGCAGTTATATTTATTTAAACGACATGAATTTTGACGATTCAGGTGAATCAGGACATATTTTACAACACTATTTCAGTTATACAAATGTTTGAACAAACGCAAAGTAGATGAACTGCATCTAATTCATTAGTTAAAATCGCCTGTGTGACATAAAACATGAATGTATGCGAAGTGAACACTGTAGCAGATTCCGCGACATCCGCGAACCTCCTTAGCTTCAACTCTGAAAGCCTATGCTGTTACATACAAGAACACCGAGAGCATTGCTAATGCTAAACAATAGTTAAAAACTTATCCCAAGTTGGCGTACAAATATTCTAATCACTGTCGCTAAAAACTGCATCTCCACCTGGAGGCGTATCATCAATTTCTGGAGTGGCTTCACGTCGGGCATTTCTCCGTCCACCTCTGGCAGGTGCTTTCTTAGCTGGTTTCGACGGTGGTGGAGCCGCTTTTATTTGCTTGGGAGCCGGCTTGATAGGTTTTGCGGGAGCCTTTGCTTTATTTCTTTGAGGCGGATTGCGAACAGCAATATTCTTGTTTCTTTCCTTGACACCGCTGGCCTTTGGAGCAGCTGCGCTTCTTCGTGCTGGCTTCATATCCACGTCTTCGTCAGATTTGTCTTCAACTGAATCGTCATCGTCATCATGGGAATTTGGTGCATCAGAAGTGGAAGAATCCTTTTCATCTGCTTCCATTTCATCACTAGCATTTTCTTTGTCATCCATGGGAACTGGTGATGCAGGTCCCCTTCGACGATTCTTGCGTGATGCATTCACAGCAGATCTTTCAGCTTCTCTCTCTTCGCCTGATGTAGCGTCTGGGTCTTCGCTGTTATTTTCTTCTTCTTGATTCTTGTTCTTGCTGATGTTCCGCTGTTCTGTCTTTTCGTTTTCGTTGTCCTCATCAACAAATTCAGAATCCGAGCTTTCAACTGGTGCATTGCGGGTACCACCAGCTTTACGCGTCGCCGCTTGCTCTAATCGTTCTTGTTCCTGGCATTTGGCTCTGGCGACAGTGATTTCTTTTTCGAATTCATCAATTTTTGGCTACAAGAAAAATCACATTTCATTACGGTAACGCTACTCAACGTAAACTGTGCAACTGTTTCAACGTACCTTTAAATCTGGTTTAGCTGATTTACGTAAGCTAATGATGATGTTTACAAACGCTCCATGTACTAGGTCATTACCCAATTTGTCCGCGTATGAAGATAGGTTATCCTTGACAATTTTGAAGGATCTGTCGTTGAAGCTGAGGTGATTGAGGCAGAAGGCGATATCTTCACATGGTCTTCCTTGCTCCGACGTACGGAAGCGAGTAATTAGTTTTTCGATAAATCCGTACAGCATTTTGTCTTTCTTTACTTTCTCGAGTAGGAACCTGAAGTAAAAATAAAAGCCAAGGCATTAAAACTAGGCTATCCCTAACGAGATTCGAATGCTGGAAACGATTCAGAATTGTAATCAACAGGCTCAAATTTCAAGCCATGGGTGTTCAGTATCGGATCAGTGGTAGTTTTTGGGTCTGAATATATATTTATTTATACGCATGGTCTACTTACTTCATGATGATTTGGAACCTATCTTGGCAAATATCCTCTCTGGTAGACAACTTGGACAAAATGTCGGGCAAAGCATTTGAAAGCATGTTGTCTTTCTCTTCGCATTGCTCCAGCAGGTCCTTTGCTTGATCTGGAAACAAAGCGAATTATAGGAACTAAAAGCATATGAAGGTGGAAACTGAAGAAATATCAAAGGTTTACCTCTAATTTCCGGATTATCATCCACCAGGCAGATTGCCACTTCCGTCATCTGCTCCCGGATCTTCAGAATATCGTTAAGAGCTAAGAATGTGACGAAATCCAACGTAGCAACTTTAACACAGTCAGCAGTATTTCGTAACCTTTAAAACATGATAATGTTTTAACTGCCAGCTTCCAAAAAATTCATCACTCTCACTAGCGAGAACTTACCCGCTCAACAGCGTGATATTGCATTTCTCCATTTGATTAGGATATCTGACGTTCAGCAGGACAGCACTTCGCACCAGCTCGCATTTAACTTCAGACTCCTTAGCCATCGGCCAAAGGGCAATGAACACCTACAAATTCAAGATATATAACAAGATTCTTCATCAACCGGAAAAGAGTTAAGTTGTATCTGTATGTCGTACATCAACAGTTTTGGCAACTGATTTTTGGCTGATTGACATAATCTTGGACAAAGCGTGCACACAGGCTATCTTCAATTGCAAGCTCTTCCATTTGTCCATTTTCGAACAAACAAACATGGTATGAGTTCTGTTTGATGAGATAAAGCATTAAAAATCTTCTTCAGAATGCCTACGAAGCTGATATTTTACACGATTACCTCATTTGCCGGAATGCACCAGATTCATCTAACATCTTGTCGAGGTACTCCCGCACTGTTTCAAACTCAGCGTCGTATCCGATGTTTCCGATTATTACATCCAACTCATTAACCTACGTTAAGGAACAGTTTAGTTATGACTCAATCATACAAGGAATAGAGAATGCATCATGGGATACCTCTGGCGTGGATGAGATGCTTCCATTTTCTGATCTCACAGAAGTAGTACTTGTAACTGAAACTTCAGAACGCGCGCTTCGAACTGACAAGCGACTATGATTCACTTGACTGCTTCTTCTGTTGCTATTTCCCTTCTTCTTTCTGGTCTTCTCAGCGATCCTTCTTCTTCGTTTGATTTCAGTAAAAACAACTTGGTCATAGTAGAACACGTGAGCGCCCAGTAGTGCTGTGACAAACTGGAGATACCTGCATATGTGCAAAAAAAATGATAATGCAAGGGCATTAATGAGACTATCCATTGAACTTCAACTAACCTGCTCAGAATACGTTCAGTGTTTTTGATTCCCGAGCTCACTTCATCGTTGGTGAAAAGTTGCGTATGAACTTCATCTAAAAGCTCATACACGATTCGCTTCGGTTGCATACAGGTTCGATAAATCAGCAACATCACAAGTTCCACAACTTTCTTATATGCTTCGTCAACGGTTGAATCTCCTCTTTCGTTCAATCCTGCTATTACCAATGCCTTCAACTGCATGTAGAGAGAATGCTCGGCAGGAAACCTGAAAGGAAAGAGTTTCAATCTCTATCTGCTGTTAGTATAAAATGAAAAACGACGACTTCGGGAACTCACATAATCGAGGGAGTAAGTTTGTCAGGTTCCTCGTCTGACGGTTTCGGGCAAAGCAACATCAGAGCTTCACAAGTATATCTTGCCAAATGGAAGTCTTCGCAACCACGAGGACCCAGTCCGGTTTCCATCAGGTAATCCAAATTTGATGTGATGATAGCGCTCTTTTCTCTGCAATACAGAAACAATATACCTAGATGCGGGTTATTAACAACATCATTTCATCGGCAAAACACCTACACTCCGACAGTAGACAGCATGAAGGCTGCAAATCGTGAATCCGCAGGCTTCCATGACGGGTTGGTTAGTCCAAATGCATCCCAGATAAGCTATTCCAAGAAAGCAGCTGCAATTGATGTTCTATCTCTTCAACCAGCGAGTGTTTTAGTGAGCACTTACCGCGAAATGTTCCTGAACCAATTTTCCGTCACTAACTGCTTCAGCGATCAGAACGCCCATATGTTCCCTCTGAGCTTCTGTTAGCTCCGCGAGAATCTCAAGGAACTTCCGGATAACGGATACTTCCCTGAAATAGAACATAATGGTACAGCCACTCCGGAGAATTCAAGTTAGCATAACTTCTTCATGAAAGAACCGCTTACGTATCGCAGCCCTTCAAGAAGATCCTGTAGATGTAACTCATCATGTCATTGCGGCTGTTAGGTTCCATATGAGCCACCGCTTCGACAATGCGTACCATCACAGCCTTGTCCAGTTTGTAGCCAGATTCAGTCAGAACGGCAAAGCATTCAATGACTTCGGATTTGTCTCCAGTTGTTCCCAGCTCAAGAAGAGTATTCAGAAACGGCAAAGCTTTCTCCATACTTTCCGCAAGAGCATAACAGTTCTATAAAGCAGCATGCATCCCATTGTCATTTTTTTGAAACCAGTGTCAGGCTCAGAATTCATATACTGCTTCTTCGGTACATCTAGACATACCTTAATGTATGCCAAATATTCCCGTTTGGCCTTGCATCTATCCGATTCTACAACCCCACCATCATGAATGGCCCCATCTTCGTCTTCATCATCATCAGACTCTGCTGATATATTCAAGTTCAAGAACTTCTTGAAGAACGTGAGATACATGCTCTTGGATCTGAGTTTCTTTTCGTACATCCTGGAACAAAAGCGAGATATAATATTGATTTCATTCTTTTGATATAACTAGAACCACGGCAATAAACGTGTTACTTGAACGCAGGAAGCTGCAAATGATGCGAAATTACGAGGTACAAGATTTCGCAAGCTGTGTAGAATTCATCTTCTTTCAGTAACTCCTCGACGTGTTTCAAAGCAGCTTCTGGAGTCTGTGAGTTATCAATAACCAATTGTAAGTAACCTTTTATAGTGTTTGATGGCTGGGCGAAAATGTCCTAACTCACATCTATTCCAGCAGGTAGCTGCAAATCGTCCAAGACATCATCGCTCACGAGTTGCACAAATTCGGAAACTATAGCAACCAACTTTGCTGGCATTTGGAGCTCGTCAGAGCTTAGTTTGATGATTTCTCGCCATATGTCATGAATTTGTTTCTTGAACTGTGCAGAGGTGAACTGAAACAAAAGAATGTCCTAAACTGTCTAACCTGATGATTTGAGCTTTGAGATAGTGTCAGTGATGAAGACTTACTTTGACTATAATTGGGTCAGAATAAACCGCGGCAGACAGTAGAGCGATGGAAGATTTCCTCACAGTTACAGCTTTGTCCATCAAGCGTCTACGAGCTGTCTCGGTGCAAGGTATTATTTCGTGCAAGTGAAGTTTTTCGTGTTCTATCAGCTTCGTAACAATTTGTAGAGCCTACATCAAATTGATGAATTAGAATAATTTCAACGTCTACCCATGACGAAAGCTAAGTATTTTCCAAACCTTGTTCCTCACAAGAGCATTTGTATCTTTCATATGCTCCGTCAAGTGATGGAGAACGTCTTCTCTCATATCGTTCAAGTCAGACAAAGCGTCTGCATCCTGTTCTTCATGATTTTCTGGCTCCAGACTTTCATCCTTGGACCAAGTCAGCAACTCGCTACCAACCGCCAAGACAGAACTTCTCAATGTTGAAGACTTAAAAGAAACGAACAATGCCAGATTATGAATCATATAACTATCATTTTAAGATACAACTTATGACACCTACTTCATTCTCCAAAAACTGAGCAATTAACGGAAGAGCCTTGATGGTAAGCTTCGGATTAAGGATAGCAATTTCCTGGAGAAACGTTCCAATAGCTCGGTCTGCTACAGTTTCTCTTTCCGCCAAAGATGCTGACATCTTCAAAACCTCATCGGCTCCTTTATAAATAGCATGATCCAGACCGTGCTGTTCGACCATGATGTTAAGGCCATACGCCACTGCTCTGGCAATATCTTCGTCAAGTTTCACGCTCTGTACAGCATGAAAGACATGAATGACGGTGATTCAAAAAATTTAAAGCGCAAGCAAATCCGGAATCTCACCTGGATCAACCGTGGGATTATAGCAGCCTGCTCATCACACTTGGCCCCCAGAAGTCCAAGGACCCTGAAAACGGCATCCGCGACATGAGGATCCCTCACGAGCTTCGCTGACGGATTCGACACAATCGAAGAGACTGCTACCGTAACGCCTCTGTGACATAAGTCTCACTTTAAAGCTCTGATAGTTAATTACTGGGAGCCAAGTGCTAACTCACCTATACAAAGACGAACCAGGTTGCCAAATTTTATCAATAGGCGCGTCCAACAGTCTAGCCGTTTGCATAACCAGCTCATATCGATGTTGCTCCCAATACCCGAAATTTGCACCTGATGCAACACTTGGTCCTTTCTTCCCTCGTTTCTACGAAAAATGACATTTAAATCAGCTAGAATTACCCGCTAATTAATTCAAACTACAAGAAACTAACGCACCTTTCCCTGGACAGCTGCCATAACAGACAAATTATGCTGCTCAGCAAAATACTTGGACTCGATCTCACTAACCGCCTTGTAAAACAAGAACAAGACAGTCACAGTCGAAGCTTTGGCCGCCTTAAACTGCTCAGGATTCAACTTGGAGGCATCGCCATCTGCGGCCAAAATCTCGTCTCTGGCGCTGCTAATACCTACAAATTAACCATCCAATTCAGCATACTTCGAACCTTCACACATTTACTGTTTCGTACTCTGTACCACGTACCTTCCGCCAAAGCCTTCAAAGCTACAAGGATTGTGGCCTTGTTAGCTCGATTTAGGTTATTCAACACCCGTAGAATCACCCTGTAGTTGCTGACAAGTCTTCCGGTTCCTTCTTTATTTGCAAAGTCCCGTATGAATCCTATGAAAGTCAAAAGACATTCCCCATTAGAAATGAATCATCATTCAGTTTCGTTGTTTGATATGGATATTAGACTTTTATCCGGCTTTACCTTTGCAAGTATCTTCATCCTTTTCGTTCAACTCGTCGTCATCGTCGTCGAAATCGACTCCTTCGTTCTCCAAGGCGACTCGAAGTTCGCTTTCGTCCATGTTGAAGAACTTGTAAACTTTTGACAATGCTCACTATCGTCTGTTCTTAACCAAGTTCACTTCGGTTTTTAACCGTGAATCAGATGCTTATTTGAAGTTGAATCACTGAAGTAATGTATATATAAATATTATATAACTGATCAGATAACAGAATCCAAAATTGAAATAGAAATCCGTTACACGACCGATCCTGTAGAGTTCAGAGCGATTTGACGGCTGAAGTAAAACACCGGCCGTTGCTTTGGCGCCAAAAGTTTGTTGTCCAGTTCTATCCTTATGCACCCACATGTAAACAAACGAGGAAAGCAAAATCTCCTGGCCGACGGTTACCTTGAGGTTTCGTCGGTTCATTTTCACGTGCAATCTTGTTTCTGTCGTTGTCGTTCAGTAGGTTTGTTTTGATCGGAAAATCAGCTGGTGATTGTGATTATAATTTTAACCGGGTTTACTACCGACCATCAGTTAATGGTTAATTCAATTTCAGTTTAGAAATAAAATGTGTTTTAAGAAAGTGTGTCAAGTTTTTGAGAAGTGATCAAAAGTTTCTTCTCGAATAAGTGTTTATTCAACGCAGAACACTAAAATGGATAGACAAGACAAAATTGACATTGGTACAACGTCGGTAAGTTAAACTCTC